>JAQGBH010000294.1:0-58908 GCA_034698265.1 Sminthurinus aureus | reverse complement strand
CAGTAAAAGGAACGATATGAGAGGGTAAGACTTCAACTTTTCAAAGAAGTTGGTATTTTGGCAGACTCTACTGTACACTGTACACACGGGCCCTGTCCTCTTCATTCGTCATACTCTTCCACTTTTTTAAATTTAAATTTAAAAGCATGTCCATGAATTTACAAATTGTATTTTGAATTTGGAATTTGGAATTATGTGATTATATGTTATTCTCCGTCTTGTGTCTTGTTGTTATCTCACAATTAGCTCGTTAGCAAAACAAGGAACAAGGAGCGGTTTAGGGTTTACTATAGTTATCTATTATCTAGTCAGTGAGGCATCAGTCATCAGTCATGGGCTTGCAAATTATCCAAAGATCAAGGAAAATCCTCTAATTTGCACACATTTCCAATTTCTAGTTTCCAATTTCCATGCTCCAACTTGCAATGTTATACCACATTATAAAACAAAACAAAGTAGCACTGAATGTTAAGCCTCGCATTAAAATAAGAGCCCATGATCACGGTGATAAGTACAGTACAAACTACAAAATACAAAATACAAAAGAGAACACAGGACAGGGGACATGGCATGAAATACGAGAATGTGTTCAGTAGGCTCTAGATTCTAGATTCTAGATTCTAGATACGAGATACTATAGCAGATACTAAATAACAAATGTAGCGCATGTTTGAGAATTGAGAAATTAAAATTCAAAACAATGGGCAAAAGAATCCGGCGTCACCCGGATTTCTAATGAGAGATTTATTGGATCCTTATCCATAATTCTATAATTCTATAATCTAACAACTAAAATCTACAAGGTTTGCGAATAGTAAATAGTAAATAGCTTATAACTTGACTGATAAAATTATAGCCGAGATGTTTACTTATTTAGACAATTTATTAGCTTGCGTAATCCTTAATTGCTAAACTAAATAAAAAATCATGTAACACAGAATAGAGATGAAAGATGAAAACGACAAAGAGTTGTTTATACAAAATTACAAGTTTTATAAATTTCTGCATACTTTATACTTTGTATTTGTAGACACATCCTAAATCCTACGTGAAGCATTTCGCATTTGGCTTGTGTATTGTGTTAAAAAGTACGCTGTGCACTGTACATTATACATTGTACAGCCAGCAACCTTGAAATACCTACAACCTACATTACGGTGGATGTTGGATTTAAAAACTGGAGATGGGAGAAAATATATAAATTCCTCTGTATTTTTCTGTTCTTTGTGTATATAGTGTGTCATGTTTATAGGTATGTTCTATGTTCTGTATTGTGTATTGTGTATTGGGTACAGAGTATGGAGCATGGAGTACGGAGTGCTGAGCAGCAGAATATGAGTAAATTGAGCATGGAACATGTTGTTGATTTCTGTTGTGCCGATTTCCGTTTTCCTCTTTCTCGTTTCATTGGAATTTCCTCCAATTTATTCCTGTACCAGGGTTATCCAATGTACACAATCCGCCGGATTCATAGATACAACTCTGCAGGGAATACCTACAAAAACTACAAACTATTCAAACTACAAACTACAAACTAGAAATCCCACTACAAATATCCAACAAGTTGTGAACTATTACACAACTTTTCACAGTGTACACTGCACAGTATGCAGCGAACGTCAAAATAGACGTGTACAACACCAAATCCAAAATGGAAAATAGAAAGTAAAATACGTACAAACTACAAACTACGGATTTACAAACAAATTTTCATCTACTAATTCCCAGCTCTTGATCTAGACTCTAGACTCTAGATTCTAGATTTTAGATTCTAAATCTAGTTTTATCCACTTTTATCTAGATTTATCTAGTATTTAGCGTTTATCTCCTACTTGAAAAATCATGAGGTTTCTCCTTTCTATTTTCTCTTTTCTATTCTACTTTCTGTTAAAAGCATCAAAATAAGAATGACAATGACAATGAATGTGGGATTTTGATGTGGACGTGGATGAACGACATGAAAATCCATGTATTTATAATGTATAATGTAGAGTCTCATTGTATTTTGTAGTATCATTTGGATTCCTGATAAAAAAAGTCAGCTGAGTAAAAGAGTAAATTGATTCAACGACAAATTATTAGAGATGAGAGAATTTCGAATCAGAATCAGGGGTGATTCATGACAGAGTAATACTCTTGGTTGCTGTGGTACATATAACGTAGAGTGTAGAGTGTAGTATACAGTATACATTATATCATAGACTGATTTAAGCTGGTGTACCTAGTTTATAGTTTCTAGTGAGTCACTTACAATTAGTTGGTTTGTTAGTGGGTTAGTCAGCTCCCGACTCTTCTCTGCTTCCGTTTTCCTGCTTCTCGTGTCTCGTGCCTCGTGCCTCATGCCTTGTGCTCCTCTACATTGTGCACAGTATAATTTATACTAACTGATTAATAGGCATTCGTACAATATGAGTATTATGCCGTAGTGAGAGAGCTCCTCTTTGAAATCTATTTATACACGAGTGAATTAAGTAATGGTTATCATTAACCTGAACCCGAGATTCTACATAGATTCTAGCTTCTAGACTCGAGACTGTAGGCACTTGGATCATGAATTGCACCGTTGACTGCAAACTATATACTATATAGAGAAGAGTGTATGAGATGACTATTTCCGATTACCTTCCCCAATTATTACGCTACACTTAATCTTTCATCTGTTTCATCCACAATCCACACCTACCACTTTCCACTTTAATAATAATAATAATAACACATGCAAACGATGACGATGACGATGCTGTCTCTATACTCTATACATAATACATAATATTATACAGTGTTCATGAGACTTGGAATGCACATGGTATGTAAAATGTAATTTTATGCCATGTCATGCCTTGCCTTGCCATGCCAACGACTAGGGCTGAGGCAGTGGCATGTGCAACTACTTTATGATGCCTCGTGTGTTAATGAAGCGGTTTTCCACAATGTCAGCTCCACTATGAAAACAAGGTGAAAGACATAACAATAAAATGTTTGATGACGAGCATATTCAAGACTCAACAGTAAAACTGAAAACATGACATGAGCGGAGCAAAAGCTAATTGCTGAATCGGCGTGAGGAGTTGAAAGGTGAATTTATGGTTGCTCACAATTACTTAAATAATTAGCCCTGTCTAGTTAAAACCTCTGCCATCCATCTCACATCTCATGTCTCGTAGCTCGTAGCTCCTACACACAACACACAACTACAAACTACAAACTACCAACTGAAGATGGAAGATGGAAGAGGTATGGCAAAAGACGGAAAGAGTAACAAATAACGAGCCGTGCTGTGTTAAATGTGTAATGCTAAGTGATAAAATTAACCTCACATAAACATCAACATCAACATCAACATGAAGAGGGAAGAAGAGTGCATATTTATGATACATACTGCATACTTCTTACTGTATACTGTATGTTGCATGTTGTATGTTATACGCTATGCTATTTGTATACTGTGTACAGGGAAAATTGTTACCTCTCTCTACTCTCTACTCTCTAAAACCTCGCGCTCTTTAGTAGCTATTTACATATTTATGATGGTTAATTTCTCACTTAAACCATGTCTATTACGTCTAAAGTCTAAAGTCGAAAGAGAAATCTAAAATAGTAAACCAGCAAGTGAGCTCAGTTCAAGTGAGTTGGGTTGACAGTATTGAGTATTGATTGTTGATTATTAATCTATTTTGTTTTTTTTAAATCAATCAAAATCAATTCAAATAAAAAATCCATCTAGTTTATTTCATCTGTATTCTAGTATTCTTCATCACTGCTGTTTACCTAGTTTATTTGCTTATTTATTTATTTATTTACATACTCTGTGACTGTGGAAAGTGAGAGCTTAAAACTGAATACGACTGAATTTTTAATATTCAAGCTCTTGTCTTTCCTCACGCTCTAATTTTAGTTGTGAGCAAACTTCCAGTTCTTTCACTAACTAGTTTAACTTTTCATGGACCTCGGTGTCTGCCATTGGAACAATAAATAATATTGCACCTGCAAAATTGCACACGAAACCAGGCGCTTATGACTTATCAAGTTGGTCCAAGGAATAAATAAAATAAATGGAAATTTGTCCTCTGTGTTCTCAGTTGTTCCTTGTGCATGGCTCACTCTTTACTCTTTACTGTGTTTCCTGTGTCTTTTGTTTCGTGTTTAAATAGTAGTTAGCAGTTGGCTTAGTGTTTAGTGTTTTTTAAAAAGTTAAGAGTGAAACTAGAAACTACTGATTACTGATTTTCGTAATTACTCCAGTTTTAAAAGAGAGCATTACAAAAAAGACAAAACACAAAAAAGTGTGATAACTGATGATCTTTTCCTAAAGTTTTTATCAAGGTTTCATTTTGGATTTTGGACGTGCATCAGAGAGAACTTGAAAGTAAATATTGATACAAGGTAATGAATGAATTTTATTGCACACGTGTTAAATATATTCGTCTGTACAAATATAAGCATTTCCTTCCCTACAGCCAGTGTAGAATCTAGAATCAAGAATCTAGAATCGAGAATAAAAAGGACGAAAGATTTCCTAAATGCGCAAAACACAAAAGACAAAATGCATGTTGCAGAATAAATTAGATGGTTTACGACTATTGTTGTGGATTGTGGCTTGTGGATGGTTGCAGTTTTTAGGATAGGTTTGCCATAAAATGTTGTGGAATTTATTACTTTTTAATACATGCTTTCGTAATACTGCATAAAATATTAGTATCTAACATTTAATATCAAGTATCAAGTATCAAGTATGAAGCAAGGAAAATGTAGGGTATAATAATAATATTTGATGCATAAAACAAAGTTGCCATATTCTGTACTCATATTCATATCCTACACATCTATCGACATCTATACATTATATTATTATGTACATGTATGTAATTATATTGGAGCACAAAAAGTAAATATTGACGTTGTGACGATGACGAGGAGAGCTGGGCTATAATTAGTTCCGCATATTAAAACATAGCTAGAAGCAACCACAAAAGAGTATCTCCACTCTCCATTCTCAAGTCTACAATCGACAGTCTACAGTCTACAGTCTAGAATCTAGAATCTAGCATCAAGAATCAAGAATCTAGAATCAAGAGTGGAGTGTCTAGAAACGGGAGAGAGACAAGAGAAAATGGGGAAGGAAGGGAAATCTTAAATGGGGAAGCCATTCGCCAATTTCCACATACCATACACCATACGACGCACAAGCTCAATATGTTATATTATACAAACTACACTCTATACACTACATATTATACATTATACATTATACATAGTAAACATCACCAAACGCTCAACCTATAAATTTTATCCATAACGAGTTTTATTGTATTCCCATCACACAAGTTCCCATACGCTCTTGAAGCTAGAGACGAGGACGACACTCATTATTTTATTTTCTTAATAAAAATGAATTTATTGCGGGAAAACGTCCAAGAAATCCTTTACGTTTTATACATTATACACTATAGACATATATATATAGATACAGGTATAGTTGTATTTTATAGCTGTAAACGGGAAAAGAGAGGGAATTTCCTCAATGATTTTTGTTGCCTCTTTTACAGTCTTCCAAATATAAAAAATATAATGACTAGTACGAATACGAGTACGAGTGCAAGCGTATATAAAATATAAAATGTACAGTGTACGGTGTAAAATGTGTAATGTGCACAATGCACAACCCAAACGCTACACACCACACACCTTCATCACTTTTCTACTCTCTACTCTCTACTCAAAGTACCCACACACTTTTACCTATTTCTTTTCATAAAGGAGCAAAGTAGCTCTTTGCCCTCCTGTCATCAAAGTCAATTCAAGTAATAATAAAAGAAATGGAGAAAGGGAGAGAAAGGAGCAGGGAAAATGGCTCAAAAACTCAGTTCAACCTCAAAACTCAAAACTCAAAACGATACGATAAATGTTTTGGTAGCATACGAAGCTCGTACATGATACATGATACATTCATACATCAAAAGCGATACAGGAGCGTAAAGTAGGAGCAATTAAGCTATGAATGCTCCTTTCTCCGTCATTCAGCATTCAGCATTCAGCATCCTTCATCGCCGAAAGTTGGCGCACATTACACTTAACAATTTACATTTGTACAATGAACAATGTAAAATTTCAAGTCAGTCAAGGAGCCAAAAAACACCAAAGAAAATAAATGTCTTTACTGTCAACTGTTGACTGTTTTACTGTATCCACATTCCGCAACTCGTAATGTACAATGAAATCTAAAATCTAAATGCTGGATTCTGGATTCTGGTTTCTGGATTTTTGATCTGGAATATGAACAATGAAAATGGGAGCTAAACGTTGTAGGATGATGTCTAACTTTTCCCTGTTTCCTCCTGTTTGCTCTTCTTCTCTTTTCTTCTCTTCTCTTGCGCCTGAAGCTCGTTATAAGTAATAACAGACTCATGACTCAAGACGCAAGACGAAGATCAAGTTGAAGTTTCCTTCATTTAAGCAGCGGGCATCCAAGCAAACCCAACCAAACCAAACCAAACCAAACCAAGCGTTTGTCTTCTTTTCCTTTCTAAGCCTTGAGTCTTGGGTCTTGAGCTTTGCGCGTTGTGTTTTGTGCTTTTAAAGCGGAAAACGGATGTGTGTTCAATGAATAATGTAGAAAAAGCACAAAGGATGTATAATTTATATCCTTTACACCAAAGGCCATAAAACAGGGCAGGGTAATCTGTCGGCTGAACCTGAACCGAGTCGACAGTCTGCAGTCTGCAGAGAAACCGAAACGGAAACGGAGACCGAAACAGAATACTTTGTATAGAAACTAGAGACTAGAGACAAGATAGAAGATTCCACTCTGTGTAAATTAGTATAGTTATGTGTACAGTGTACAGTGTACAAACTACAGGGTAAAAGATACATGGTAAATTGTCCATATAAAATGAGCTGATATTATGCTTTGTTGTGCCAGTCTGTGTTGTCTTTTCTCCCGGAGAGAATAGAGAAAACAGAGAGTCATCAAGAAAATCAAGAATCAAGAAAGAAGAATCCATAGTTCATGCCAAGTCAACGTCAGGCGGATCTTGTTCCTCATCAACTTCTCCTTCTCATGCATACACAATACACATGCAAAGATGGGAAGAAAAAGACTAAAAAAGTAAAAGCATCATAAAAGTAAAAGTACAAAGTAGAGCAATAGAGAAGAAAATGCTTTCTCTCCGCCGTTTAGTTTTTACCAGGGGTTGGCCACATTGGCAATTCCTTGAAAACAACAGTCCACATTCCAAGTTTAGATGTACACTGCAAACAGTGTACAATCTACAGTGTACACTGTAAAAATAAGTGTGTACAAAGTACAAAGTGCGGACAAGTATGAAAATAAAAGGAGGAATAAACGTCAGCTCCAGCACGTGTATTTACTAGAACAACGTGTATTACACTTTATACAAGGAGTAGCAGCTTGAAGAGATGTAAAACAATCCAGGTCCTCGTTTTAGTTGTAGCAGATATTAAGAGAGACAGAAGGAAGAGAAGGGAGAGGTGAACAAAAGAGCCTTTTTAATAAATTTAATAGCACCATATCAATCCCACCCAACCCAACCCAATCCAGTCCAATCCAAGAACATCATATCATAATAACTTTCTCCTCCAGAATCCATCCTCCATCCTCCTGCCCGAATCCAGAATCCAGAATCTCGAATCTAGAAACTAGAACCCATCTGAAAAATATACTGACGGACAGACGGAACGTGCCGTATTAAAAACCAACTCTTCTTCTTCTTGTTAGTTCAGTTTACCCCAGCCTCCGTTTGCCTCCGCCTGAGCCTCCGTTTCAGTCATGATATCCCAAACATTTTTTGAGTCATGCTTCCGTGTAAATAAAAATATGTGGCAGAATCTAGAATCTAGAATCTAGAATCTAGAACTTGGAATTTAGCCTTTGAAATATAGAACGTATTCAATTTAGAACATGGAATTTTGGCCTGTTTCTTTATATTTTATATTCTAGATTCTAGATTCTAGATTCTTGATCCTAGGGTTTTTATCCCGTTCTGCTGGTTGTGCTTCTTCTTTTTCTTTTTCATACTGGTCTGCTCAGACATCCGACATGTATTTTGTATTTTGTATATTGTATATTCTACATTGTACGCTTATTGAATAATAAACGGCTCTTGTTCTCAGCACAGCTCAGCTCCGCTCACAACAAAATACACAGAATACAGATATACAGATGTAAGATCACTAGTCACTAGCTTCATGTTATTGTAGCCGCCGCTTAATATTATATGTTTAACATAATGTACAGCGTACAGTGCACATTGCACACTAGAGACCTTAAAAATAGTTTAGTTTACAAAAAAGTAGAGGAAAAAAGTGACATTTACAATGTATACGTTTAAGAACAGCATTGTATTACATATTACACATATACAATGAGAATCCCATTCATAATTTTGATTCTGATCCTGGTTCTGGTACTGATGTGGATGTTGAGACAGAACGAGAACGAAAACAAGAACAAGAGCAAGAGAAATGGAAACGGAGATGGAAATGGAAGGAAGTATCTACAAGCTACAATGTACAAGAAGCAAGAGCGGAGACCAAGCCGCACCGCCGAAGCAAACAATTTGTGTCTGTATTCTGTATTTATAGCCCATGAATGTTGAGAGTCGAGGTTCTAGAATCTAGACTCTAGAGTCTAGCCGTTGAACTGTTTTAACCCATATTACTGCCGCCGACCTCACACCTTTACTTGAACCAACCACTTCACCGCACACCACACCGGACCAGCACTACAAACCCAGCAGAAGAACTCGCATCAGCTATTAAATTATCAATAAACTTTCCAGCCCTCCTTCATACATAAACATGATCAGGATCAAGGTTCTCCATTTCCACGGCCATTCTTTGATTCCTCCATCACCATTCACCATCAACTACGAGTGTTGTACATATCTTTTGCAATCCACAGTAGAGATGGGTGCAATCCGCTAAATAAAATATGTACATTCAGATGAAATGAGCGTCTGTGTGATGACGGACAAAACAAAACAGGGAGACTATTTTACAAGTATTTTCAATGTCAGTAGTCGGTAGTCAGTACATGTTCCATCTGAAATCTAAAATCTAAAATAGGATGGAAGATGAAAGACGGGAAATGTACAAGTAAAATCTGAAATGTTAAGCCTTTCTTTAAGCAGATTTCCTTACTCGATCCTCCAAGCTCCACGCCGCTAGATATTATGTACAATCTACAATCTACATTGTACATTGTACACTGTACACTATCTTCAAAGCTTATCTTTAGCCTGATGATGATGGTGATGATGCTGAGATTATTCGTAACTCATAACCGTTTTTATACCTGTAAGCCGTGGTAAACCAATTCATCATGAATATCTAATCCTGTCTCGCTCCAGCACTATAAATAAAATACAAAAGTGAATCGGACCTAAATTTTAGATTGACGTACACATGTATATAATAGGCACGTATGAATTTTCCAGCATGTACAATGTACATTTTGTGATACATGCATTGTGTACACTATCATGCTAAATTATGCACATTTAATATTGTATATTGTGCTACGTTGACTGGATTCTGGATTGGAAAGGTGAAAAGAAAAGAAATGAGGAGAAGATGAGTTGAGGATCAGAAGAAAGGGGAGAAAAAGTTTTGATGAGACGAGAGATGAGATGAGCTGAGCTGAGGTATGAATTCGAAACCTCATAAAGTTTTCTACATTCATCAACATGAATAATCACGGATCGGATCGGATCGCGTACAGAAATAGAAACACACGTGCAGCTCTCAGTCTCCATTGTATTTACAGACTACGGACGTCAGATTCAGTCTCAGATTCAAATTTCAAATGAAACGAAAATAATAATTTTGATTTTTTGCATTCTGAAACCCAAACCCAAAAACTTTCCCCTTTGCCCTGGTGTACAAAATCAAAGTCAAACCGTAGTCGTTCATATTGCATACAGCTGTACAACTGTACACAGGAAAAGTAAAATGTAGAATGTAGAACAAAATGTATACATGAGTTTCTCCCACACAAAAAAAAGAAAACCAATAGGAATGGAATGGCAGTGGTGATGACGGTGAAAGTTTTTGAATCTAGAATCTAGAATCTAGAGTCTGATTTTGAAGAGACGCCCATCAAATTTCTATCCCCACCCTCCTCCAATGAAAATTAGGCTTCATGTGTCCTGTACGACGTGTAAAAGTAATAATGATGATAATATTATTATGAATGATAATAATACTGCATCTTGCACCTTACGGGAGAAAGTAATGTGTGTAAATGCTGTAGCTGCAGAATAGAGAATGAAATAGAGTATGCAGAATTTACTGTGAGAGGTGCCGGATAATCCGCAATGGAAGCACAAGAGAACTCGTCTTCAAAGAGAGGACTTGTATTCTTCATCCTGCATGAGTTGGAGTTTCTGTCCTCGGCTATTCAAAGAGTCTAGAGTCTAGAGTCTGCACTCTATAAATTCTCCATTCTCCATTCTTCATTCTCTGAAACTGAAACTGACGCTGGAGCTGGATCTATGGCTCAGTGTGAAGGTATTAAAGATGACGCATTATTATCATTATTGGTATTTTATTGTCCATGTTCCATGTACATTTTACATTGGACGTGGGTATAAAAGGACTTGTTATGCTTCTTCTGGGGAAAGTTGGAAGTTGGAACACGCATTAAATCCTGACGGATGGGGAGGATACAGAACGTCAGAGCGTCATACACATGCCATATTCATAGCCGTAGTCAAACTCATATTCGTAGGAATAGCAGAAGTGTACAACTAGCAGTGAAAATAGCTGTAGTCAAAGCCCAATCATGTCCAATGCGTTTGTCGTATGAATCCATGAATAAGCCGGTCGGTCCCACCACAGAACACAGAACACACACTACAGACTGCAGACTTTATACTTGAGAGCCCATTTCAGTTTTCATGTCCAATGTAGAATGTGGAGCGAAAGTTGAATGCAATAGCCAGAGCCAGAGTCAGAGTGAGGGTGAATAGGAGTCTGAATTGTACAAGGAATAAGGAACAAGGAACTGGGAACTGGGAGGAGGAAAGAGGATGAACGGATGAACAGAGGAAAAGTGAGAATGACACAGGCATACATGTAGAAAGTAGAGGAAGTAGAGAAAGGCGAATGATAGATGAATAAAGAAAGAAAGAAAGAAAGAAAGAAAGAGAAAGAGCAAGAGGCTAGAAATTGAAAAAGCAAAGACTCGTTGGTAGAATAGAGAAAAACCATAAATTTTTACGTCTCACCGCACGCCACCCCACGCTACACCACACCGCACCAAGCAAAGCCAACAGCCAACAGACAATAATATAAGTAGCATTGAATTTGTGCCCTTTTTATGATCAATAAATACATGGATTTCTCTTCTTTTCTCTCCTTTTTTCTGATTCCTTTTCACTTTTCACTTTTTACTTTTCACTTGGAACTTTGGGTTTTCAGTCCTTACCTGTGTCTCTGCCTCTGTATTTCTCTGTGACTGTTAGAAACTAGAAAAGCCGTAGTTACATTCAACATTTGACATTGGACATTGGACATTCGACATGGCACATGACACGACACACTCTTCCTTGTTTACTGCTGCTTCCGTCATTCTCCATTCTCCGCTCTCCAGTCTCTAGTCTCTAGTCTCTAGTCTCCGTTTGGTACCTTCAACTTGTTCTACATTCCACATGGAAATGTACAAGCCAATCCACTGTGATGGACAATGGACATTGGATATTGAGCATGCTTGAAGATTATGGATACAAATACTACACACTGTCCCTAATATATGTTTCCCCTGTTCCTTGGTTCCATGAATCCACATGTGTGGCTGTATGTGCGTATGTGTTGTCTGTTCTAGGGAAAAGGAAAAAGCCTGAAAAATCCTCTGTTCTCTCCTTTCTCTCCTTTCTCAACTCCTTCAATATTACTAGATACTAGACTCTAGACTCTAGAATCTAGACTCTAGAATCTAGACACATGAACAGAAAAAAGAAAGAGCTTTTCTCCTCGGCTTCGGCAGAGCAGAGGAGAAAGTGGCAACGAAAGAGGAAACGAACAGGGAAAAGGGAAGAGGAAAGTAACCAGCAACCAGCCACGAGGAACCATATGAGCAAGCGAATATCCATACTCCATACTCTATACTCTATACTATACTCTACGCTCCATACATTTTATATGTTTAAGGCCGATTCTGAAAGGATGAAACAGAAAAGGACAACCGAAGCAAAACCAAAACTAAACCGCCCAAACTTCAAACTCCAAACTCAACAACAGCCCAAAACAAGACAAAACACAAAACAGAACCCAAAATATATCTACAACATACCACGAGATGTGCATAAATCCATAAAATATAAAAGAGGAAAAAACCCACTACATTTTACATTCTATCTCAACAATCCAGACTCAAGACTCAAGACTCAAGACTCCAAGCGCACTGAAAATTGAACACTGCACATGAAAAATTATAGAGTAAAGAGAGGTACAAAAGGGAAGCGGATGAGCACATATGTTTATTTTCATGCTCCAACTGTATTTTCGCTCTATTTATCTGCACCCTCATGCTCACACTTTGCATCCTAACACACTACTATTTTGACTTTGAACTCGATTCTTTTTCCTTACTTTTACCTCCATTTGTTTTGTACAATGTACATTGCATTAAATTAAAAGTGTATTTATTTCCGGTTGTGCTCAACCCAGAATTTATAATGCATTCAAAGATTAGTTGACACTCGAAAGTTGAAAGGCTCACCCAGCTAGTTTTTAACAATGATAATTATTGATAATTGATGATGCAAATTGGAGAGGCAAAACCAAGAGAAACATGTTCTTTGTATTAAATTTTGTTTTTGTATGTTCCTGTTTTTTTTGTAGGAATGGACTCTTGTGAAAGTGGAGAGGGAGATGCAGAGGAGAAATCTGAAGCCGGATCTGAGTCTCTCTGTGGATCTGTTGAAAGTAAACAATTGTTACTGTTGAATGGACCTCGACCGAAGCAGTCGAGCTACAGTGATTTTGTCACACTACTGCGTCTGGCTCAAGATGAAGACGGAGAAATCCTCGAGTTGGTCATGGATATTGGGCATGGACATGGACAAGGAGAAGTAGAAACATGTAAGAATTGCTCAGTATTATTTGTTCAAGCTTGTACATTTAGATGCATGTCTAAATCCCTTTCCTTCAACGTCCCTTCAATTTATGCATAAACAAATACCTATTGCACTCATAAAATATAAAATATCTACAATCTACACTACACTTTGCTGAATTAAAGTGGATGAAATTGAAAAGGGAAATAAAAGTGCCAAGGGTCATTCCTCCTCTTCTCTCTGTTTTGAATTTTGGAGGGATGAATTTAAAGCGTAGGTTCAAAGTCCCCTTTTTATTGGAGTGTGTTGCCTCCGTTGTTTAGACTTTAGACTTGAGACATTAAGACGTAAGATGAGGATAATAATATGCTCAATGCATAGTATTATGTGTAATGTATGAGTATTTGTAGTATTTGTAGTTGAACATTGAACATTGAACATTGACAACCCTGTGAAAGGTCTTTGACGGGAGCGTTTTATAAGGCTGAATTCTAAATCCATTGGCATTGGAATGTGGAACACTTTCACTTCCACTTGCCACCAATTCCTCCCCCGAGACAGTCGACAATCACCAACCGACAACGGACAAACGACAAGAGACTCGAGACACCAAAAGCCAGACGTTGGAATAACAAGTCCCACTTTTTCTGTACAGTGTACATGGGATAAAATACTTGGGGATAAACATTGAGAATTGAGAATTGACAAGTGGATGGAACTTGCTCCTTCTTTACTTACATTTTCATTTTCGTCTGGTCCCCACGGGACAAATTATTACTGCATGGATAACTTTCCCTCTGGGACCGTATCACCATAGATTTTCCTGTTTCTGGTGTCTAGTGTCTAGCGTCTAGCGCCTATTATTTGCTTCTGTTTCCATTTCCATTTCTAGGCCAAGAAATGTCTTGAAAATCCCCAAGCAGCAAAAGACCAAGTTGATGTACGATATACGATATACGGATGAAAGACACAAAATATGTACAAAAGCTAAAAATTTGTTTCAAAATTATAAAATCATACATCATGAATCATGATTCATGAATATACAAAATACAAACACTTGGAGAAAGTACAGGAACACGAAAAAGAATACCACGAAATTTCCATCATGACTGAAATATCTGTCTCTGTAGACTATAGACTATAGACTATAGAAAAGTATGGGTAATAAAAGTAGGATACAAAATTCCCAATTCAAACTCAAATCCCTTGCATAATCACACACACACATGCACAATACACAATACACCAGTACAAAAATAGAGAAAATAGAGTAGAGACTAGAGACTCGAGACAGAAGCTGTCGTCAAAGGAACAAGTGGTAACATATTGATAATAAACTTTTCAAGATTCAACATTCAAGTCTCTTGATATTTATTTCTAGATTCTAGATTCTAGATTCTAGATTTTTTAGATTGTGTCAAAACTAGGTTTAAAAATAATGGTATTTCCCTTCACTTGGCTTATTTACCGTTTACAATTTCATGTCTCAAGTCTCAAGTCAACAAAGTCAAGAATAGTTTCAAGTCACGAGTCACGAGTCACGAGTATAGAGTATAGAGTGTAGAGTGTTGAGAATGATACATGTAAATTTATTACAGATCTCCGATCTCCCACACACTACTTTATTTTTTCATTCATTTATACACATTTACGAGGCAGGCGCAAATTAAAGACATGTAAAGAGTAAAGAGATGTATTTCTTGAGAGAAGGAGCGAGAAAGAGTGTGTGGAGTTGAGATGAATTTGTTGTTGTTGTTATTTTTGTTGTTTTGTTTTGGAAGCTCATGTCAACGACAATCGAAAGATGGATTGAACGGGTTTACTTAGCTCTCTCTTCCCCCTCTACTTGTACACACTAAAACTGCAACTGTTGTAACTGTAAACTGTAGAGAATAGAAACTAGAAAGTAGAAACTAGAGAACGGAGAGTGATTGTAATTCTGCTTTGAGATTTGAGATTGCATCATGGGATTTTTTGGTGGTCGGTGGTTCGTGGTTCGTGGTTGGTGGAGGGAACAGGAACGGAACCAGACACAGAAACAGAAACAGGGGCAGATTGGGAATTGGAATTCTGTGAGGCTCCTCACTTCTCGTCTCACTTTGTTTCTCCCTTATCTTTCGTCTCTCTCACTTAAGTGGCGAGTAAAAGTTGATATGAAAAATAGAATAAAGTAGTGTAAAAGAGGAAACGGCATCTGTACTTTAATACAATATACAATATCCATTTTATTATTTTATACGGTATACGGTCTGGGATATGGAGTATTGGGGTATGGACCTGCTGCGTGACTGTGTTTGTCAAACTGAGAGGAAGAGGAAAAGGAGTATGAAAAGACATTTTTTATCTTTTTCGTCTCCGTCTGTGCTTGTGCTGTGCTTATCCTGTCTTGGATCACTTGTCGTCTGTCGTCTATCGTTTGTCCTATTCCTCCTCCTCCGTTTGATTTGGTGTGGTTCCGTTCCGTTTTTATATTCACATGGCAAGTTCATTTTCCTTTTTGCACATCTCACACTGTATATTTTATTTGTTGTATCTATAGCCTATAGCCTATAGTCTGATCTATTTATATATCCTGTATGTCATATGTCATATGTGTGTAGCAATAGGTTTCTGGCTGAGCTGACTGTGGCGTTTGGTTTTGGTGTTTGGTGTTTGGTATAAAAAGGGAAAAAAGAGACACATGATATATCAAGACGTCATCACTTTCTTTTTTCTCCCATCCTCTTGCTCTGCTTTGGCTTGGCTTGGGTTTGTTGTGTTTGGTTTGGTTTGGTTGCTCTCTTCATCTTTTATCCCTTTCCGTATTTTCTGCCTCTTCCTACTCTAAATTTCTCTTTAGTGGATTTCATGATATATTTGAAAAATAAACAGAAACAGAGGAAAATAAATAAACAAGTGGGAAAATAAAAAATAATGGTGTGTTGTGTCTCCCACCAAAACCAAATCCAAATCCAAATTCGAATCCAAATTCAAACCCACAGCCAGAACCAGAGCCAAAACTATGGCCAAGCTCCCGTAAATTCAATATGATGACGACAAAATTACAAGTTTAGCTATCCGATTTCCGGCTTTTGTCAACAACCGGGTTTAGTATTCATCATTCGTACACCTCTAAACTCTGGAATCTGGACTCTAGATTCTAGATTCTAGCTTCTAGAGTCTAGAGTCTAGAGCAACAGTTTAGTAATAAAGAATGAAGAAAAATCTTTTATTTTGCTTCATCCGTTTTGAGATAGTTGATCCGTCAATGATTTACGAGTTTTCCTAATAAAATTTATCCGTTATCCATTTATCCAGCGTGTATTTTTTTAAAGGTAAATGTGTAACAAATGGAAAGGAAAAAATGAACAATGGGACAGAAATCTCTGTTCTTGAGTCTTGAGTTATCTTTGGAACGTAAATTAATCCGTGGGTGTACAGTGTACAGTGTATAAAGTATGAAATGACAAACAATTAATTGATTCTACATTAGGCAAGTTCAATTCCACATTCACTGCTCAATTCTCAGTGCTTCTTGCTCAATGCTCAGACTAGTAGAAAATCGACGTAACTTTGTTATTCCCGTTTTTTGTACAGAATTGGCTTCCCTTTTCTTGTCATTGAATTTTATGGTATTACATTTTAGTTTGATTTGGATTTGGATTGGCTTTCTCGTTCTCATTCACTGTCTCTGTCTCTGTTGCTCTTCTTGTATTTCTTTCAAGCCTCATGTCGTTCAATCAATTGGGAATGTAAAGAGAACTAACGACTTAAGCTCAATGCTCAATGCTCAATACTCGATGTTCAATGTGCTTGGCCTCCTGTTCTAATTCTAATTCTATGTACAATGTACAATGTACCGTATGCATGTATTTTGTATTTATACTTTAAGACCTCATCCTCTTGATCCTTTTCTCTATGGGCTGTATATGTAATCTGGAAACCGGATTTAGAATGTTGTACAAAGCAAGGAACAGAGAACAGGGAACATAGAACGCGGAACTCGACTCAATTGAATTGAATTGAACTGAATTGAATTGGTCGGATTGGAATTGAATTGCAGTCATGAGTGAGAACTTGCGATTGACATTTGCCTACAAATACATACACACTGAGCATTGAGCACTGAACATTGAACATTGAGCATTGAGCATTGGAAATTGTACAGAGCTGAAAGAAAACTGATTTAAAGTAAATTTTGTCTTGGAAGAAGAGTGAAGAGTGCAGAGTGCAGAGGGACAATACCAGATCTCGCTTTCTTCCATCTTTTCAACGCATCCCCCGCGAATCCCGAATCCAGTTGGACAAATATTCAATATTCCCATTTCGCATCTAAAACCTGCCTGTCAAATTCCGTGACTCTCGATTCTACATTCTAGATTCTAGATTCTATTTTCTGGAGTCACGAGTCACGAGTGTCTTAGATTTTCCATGTATATGAGTTTGCCAATCGTCGTTCTCGATTCTCGATTTTCGGTTCTCGATTCTATTCCAAGTTGTTTTCTAAAAATAGATGATTGATGCTAAATTTAATAAAATACTGTCCTCTCTTTTCTCTCTTTTTCCAAGTTTCTCTCTCTCTCTCTCGTCTTTTTCGTCTATTTTTTGCTATTGATTACATTTCTATTTTCTATTATTTTATATTTCATCCGAGATCCAAGATCCAAAGTTGGCCTAAAAATAGACTAACTCTTCTTTTTGTTGTGGTGGATCATGTCAAAGATGCGTTGTAGATTGCAGACTGTACATTTTAGATTTTAGATTGTAGATTTTAGATAGGAGGATGAAAAATAATGGGATGGATAACCTAAATATCAAGTGCGTCTTGAGTCTTGAGTTTTGAGCCTCTCTTGTCTACTTTATTATGCATAATATGCATATTTAATGTGTAGTGTGTAGAGTGTAGTGTGGCGTAGGAAACCTTGTTATCCTGTGTACTCAATATTCATTATTCATGCTCCACTTCTCATGTTGGTCTTGTTGGTGTTTGGTGTTCTTGTTTGTGGTTTTGATGGACCCGTTTTATTTATGTAGCTTTACTAAAAAATATTATGGACCATTTTTAGTTGCAACGAAAAGTATGCTCTGATTTTGTCTTGAATCCTTGTATCCTTGAAAACTTTAAAACGGAACAAAAGACACAAGAGTAGAGGCAAATTAGAAATAAGAAATTAGACAGTATTATTGACAATTGACAATTGACAAGCATTTCTTTTCCTTATTTCCTTATTGAGCCAAAAGGGAAGGCGGGATTGCCCCGAGTCATCCTAATCTAAATCTGTAGTGTGTGGTGTGTGGTGTATGTGGAGATTGACACAAATGACGGTAAATGAGGTAGTTTCCTTTGTTGTTCAAGATTAGTCGTGATACAGGGTAGTAGAGTGGGGACAGGGAAAGTGATGGTAATAGTAATAAAAATAGTATCTATATTTCCCTTGTAATGGAGTAAACGAATAAGACACTAGAGACTAGAGACTAGATGAAAGATAGCAGATACAATTTGTACAGAGGCAGAGAGATAGACTGATACAGCAGGCAGCAGACAGCAGACAAGTAGGCCTTTTCCCACTCTTGTGAATAAGATGAGGTAGGAAAAGAAAGGAAAGATTGAGACTTGAGCAGATAAAACTGGATATGCAATTCCCATTGTACAATCAAGTTTTACTTTCTCTTTTGTCTCTGGCTCTGGTTCTGGTTCTGGTTTCAGCTCGGGTTGGAGTTGTTCCGACGTAGAAATAATAATATGTTCTCTCTCTGCCTTGCTGGTTGTTGTATCGCTTCCTCTCTCGCTGCTCCAGTCAGACAGTCAGATTCTACTTGAATTCCTCTTCCCTCTTCCCTCTTCCTTTTCCCGTTCCCGTTCTAGTTCTCCAAGATCCAGATATCTTATGGTTTATGGCACATCTTGAACGCAGATGTAGATAAAGCAAGATGCACGGGGAAAGGCAGAGAAAATAGGTAGAGCTGGAGCTGGAGCTGAGGATGCTGAGGATGTTGAATGTTGAGGAACAATGGAATTTCCCACAAAATGATGTAAATGGATAAAACGGAAAAGACAATTTATCATACACGTAGATTAGACATTAGACGTAGGCAGTAGACAGTAGACAAGAGAAAGGAGAAGAAGAAGAAGAGGAGCCAAATCAACAGAAAAATCCACTTGTCAGTCATCAACTAAACATGACACTCTTTGTTCTCTCTTCTTGTCTTCTATTTTTTAATTATGGTGGTACAAAAAAATAGGAAATGAACCGCAAAATTTAAGGCACGAGAAAACAAAAATAGCAAACAAAATAAGGGGAGAAATATGAATCATTAGCGTGTAAATGCTCAAATTGCAAAGTGCGTAGGCACAAACTTTTATTACATAACAAAGCTACACAAAGTTAACATACAATCATGTGTCATTTTTTTACATTTTCTCTAACTGATATAACGTCAAATATCAAGTATCAAGTATCAATATCAATATTACTGTACAGGAAAACAGTTGACGGTAGATAGAATGCTTGAAAAGACAGAGGAGCATTTTACGTGGGATGAGCAATGAGCACGTGAGTCAATAGTCAATAGTCAGTTAATGGTAAATGGAGCTGGAGCTAAACGTTGTAGAATCAATAACTTAATTGTACAAAACAAAACTTGAAACTCTATAAACTCAGTCGTCAAAAAACACAAAAATGGCAGAATTTTATGTACAATGTTAGTTTGCAAAATCTATTCTGTTCCTGTAGTAGATACAGTAGATTTCTTAATTATGTGACAGGGATCACGTCATTCATTGCATCACGCATTTTTCAACAAATACCAAATATCAAATACGCAGTCTGCATATTAAATATTAAACCATTTAAACCATGTAAAAAATACAAAGCAACTCTAAACTCTAAACTCTAAACAAACCAAATAAAAAGACTTTGAAAAAACAAGAGGAAAACAATGTAAAAATATTCCAGTCTTCTCAGTTTTGGGTTTACAGTTGTCAGACGTCAGACTTGTCGTTTGTCCTTTGTCATGTCAAGACAATTGGAACTTTGAAACTAGGCTGAAAAATTGAAATTGAAATGGAACGGAAGCTGAAACGGAAATAAAAAGGCACACATTTTTATTTTAGTCACATGCACACGTAGAAAACACAAGACACAAGACAAAAGACAGAGGAAATGAAGACAAATAAACCAATAATACAAAAATATTGGGGAGGAAACGAGAAACAGATCTCAAAACTAGAGACTCGAGACTTGAGACATGCAAAATCTAACTCCGAAAGAATTCCAAAACCCATTGTAATTTGCATTTACCCAAAAACAAAATGTTTATAAATGGAGATTTTGTGCATCAACTGATACTGGAAAATTGATATGGATAACATTTAGGTTGACATTGATTATTATTCTGTATTTCTTATTCTCTGCTACTGATACTGTGGATTACGCATGCAGCATGCATAACAATTGATAATTCATGGAAAATGTAAATGGGATAGCTTGGAGCTTTTTCACAAGAAAAACAAGCATTATTATTATTATTGCCCATATACCATATACACCGTACACAAGGCACAAGACACGAGACACAAGACATGACAAAGGAATTGAACAGAACTGCGACTGATTTTCCACATTTCCCCATTGTGATGCTGAAGGATAAATTAGTACAATGGGAAACAAAAGAATAGAATTTGAATTGACAATTCAGTTGACAATGTGCATTCGACATTCAATAGAAGATGGAAACATGTGTAAAGTGGTAAAGTGCACGTAGAATGGAGACCCAATTTTGTAGAATGAGGATAATAATAATTGTCACAGGTTTAGCATAATGGGAAAGACAATTGAGGTGCCTGGGCCTTTTGTGCATTGACAGTCTACTTAATTGAGACAGACATTCCCAATTCACCCTTCACTATTCACGAGGGCAGTGAGAGGAAGAGAAGAGTGAGAAGAGTAGATGAAGACTGAACACTGAACAGGATGATTTTCTTCTTTTCTCTTGTCTGTGGCTTGTGCGTTGTGGGTTGTTTGTCAAGTATTTCCATCTGTTTCCGACACAAACAAATAGACAATAAAATCTCGGAGGAATTTTCATAGGTACTTGTAGATAGTAGATAACTTTTGTATCATCATCAACATCACATCAACATCACATTCTCACTCTCATTGTTTTAAACTCTATTTTGGATTCTGGATCCCATCCATCCGAATCCGAGATTTCCAATGAATTTACCATTTACTTGATTACTTGCAGCGTAACATGTACATTGCATAGATAATAGATAAATGGTGAATGGAAATGACATTGACAGCTAAAACAAAGTCCGATTTTCAAGTAGATACTATTATGGACGCCCGAAACACCATGAAAACACGATTGATTGGAGTAGTTTGTAAAAAGGTGATTATTATTATTTTCCCGCGTGCTTCAATGTTCAATGTTCAATGTTCAATGTTCCGTCTACACTGTAAATTCTATACTAGATATATAGATCTATACTCTATACTGCACATTGAAATTTGTACATGCTCGTCGTCAGAATCTCTTTGCTAGGCGGAGTCTAAAAAGGTGGCAAAAATGGTGAAACATTGAAATATTTAAATATCATGAAGAATGAGGAATGAAAAAAGTGACAAATTGTTCAGTAGTGATGCATAGGATTTTTTAAAATGCAACTGATGGAGAAGAAAGGTTACATTTTGATTTTTGATGGTATGCATTTTCCAACCTGCAACATATTATTTTGTATTTTATCAGCATCCGTGTTTTGAAATTTTAAATTTCAAATGTCGATGATGTACGAGTATTTTCAATCTTGATATTGTGTCGACAAAATATGTACAATGTATACATTGTACAATGTACACGTTGAAAAAGAAGGAAGGGAAAAGGAAGAGGAATTCAAATCTCGAATCTCGAATCTCAAATCTCAAATCTCAAATCTGAAAGCTTCATGTTCCAAGCTCAAAGCTGTTTCATTTCATTTCAGTTCAATTCCCAAAACTGATTCAATTTCAGATGCTGCATACGAAATCAAGTGAAATGAAATGGGACGAAATGAAATGATAGAATCTTTGTTGAATAGTGGAGATTCAAGATGCCTACGCTGAGTATTTTGTGTACTTTCTCCTTTCTCCTTTCAGTTTTATCAACCCTCTTGTTCTCATTTATGTTCATTTATTTATCCATTACTCAATTCTCAATGCCCAATTTTCACAGGTTCAAAATTCACAATCTCCAGTATTCTACTATTCGCAATTCACAAGGTATTTTGTACATAACGAAATTCCCAGTGTAGGAAAATCGACCTGAGGCAATCCAGAAAATCGACAATCGACCTCCACCTCTTCAATATTCCATATTCCATCTTCCATCTTGCACCTTGCAACACAAAACACAAATAAACACCTGGTACATCGTACATACCAAACATTCACCAATATGCAAAGTGCACAAGATACAGGATACAAGATACAAAATACAGGATACAAAAATATTCCCCTTTTCCTCGTCTCTTTCACCTAGATTTTAAAATTGATGACAAAAATTGTTATGCACATTTTTGTACAGGATTGTCTAGTTTGTCGTTTGTTGTTTGTTGTTTGTCCTTTGTAGTTGTACATAAATATAGTTAAATATTGTATTGATTCCGGTGTAAAGCAGAGAGCAGGATGGACAAGAGACAAGATAATGTGAAAACATTTGATTTTTCCCCTTTTCTCCCTATTTTGTAATGTTTAATATCTAATATCGCAAGAGAGAGAGAAGAGAGAGAGAGAGAGAGACAGGCTATGAGATTGACAATTGACATTTCTGCTTGTAGTTTGTAGTTTGTAGATAGATGGGCAGATAAATAAAGATGGATATGCAGATAGATTATGAGGAATTCCATTATGGGCACATCTATCATCTGTCTATCTAGAATCTAGAATCTAGAATGATGAATTCAAACATGGTTGGTTTTGCGTTTTGTTCCAAGCTCCAAGTTCCAAGCTCTGCTATTCAAGTGTACATGCGTATTATATCATATATATGTCGAGTGCACGTAGGACGTAGAGTGTACCAGTATTTTAGATTTGGAATGTCAGTTTTTGGCAAGAGGGGAAAAAAGAAGAAATTGACTTTGAAAAAAGTTGAATTAGATATCCATGTCCCATGTCGAATGTTCAATGTTGACTGCTGAATGCTAAATGTTGAATGTTGAATGTTGAACGTCGCTGTTGATATGGATGAATGTCTCTGAATTGAGAATTGAGAGTGGAAAATGGAATGTGAATATAAATATGAATGTGGATTGATTGAGAATGTGCATGGGAATGGAAGAAATGGAAGAAATATGTCAGCCATCATTTCATTTCCAAGCTCCAAGTTCCACCAACGACTCAACTTTCAACTTGAACCCACAACTACATTAGTCTACAGTCTACAATCTACAGTCTACAACCTATAACATTAAATAGCTGTCTCTCCCGTTTCTAGTTTCTAGTTTCTGGTTTCTAGTTTTGAGTTTGGAATGTCATATTCTTGATTCTTGATTTTTGGACTCTGCCTTGGAACGTCGAATTCGAATTCCAGTTGACATGGACTGCGATTCATTTCATTTTATTTGGATTGACTTGATTTCCTTTCCTCTTTCGTTTGACTTGATTTTTATCATTGGCATCGTCGTCATCGTCATTTTGCCATTGGCTGGTCCGGTGTGCAGTGGTTGGATCCAAAATGACGTGCTTAGGTTATGACTACAAAAAGGAAAGGACAAGAAAAAGAGACAAAGAAAAAGATGCAATTTCTGTGTCAAAGGGAGATTTTGAGAGAGCACGGGCTAAAGTCCACGTTTCTTGAATTTGGAATAACTGTATAAAAATGACTTTCATCTATAATCTACAAACTACAATCTACAGCCAATAGTTCCAGATGACCTTGGGCAATTCGACGAGGAATGAGGAACAATGATTACGCCAATTGCAACTCTGCTTAACTTGGCTACATGTCTTCCATTTTCAGTTTTGGTTCTGGAGAAAGCACCATGAATAAAACTTGATTGACAATTACTCTGACTTGACTTTCAGCATCGTCTGGTCTGATCTGGTTTGGTTTGGTTTGGTCTGGTCACAAGACGTTGAAAGCATGTTGACTCTAGACTCTACATTTCCAAAATGGAGGTGAATCATCCTTTCATCTATTTCTGTCCATAACTTTATGTCTCGAGTCTCGAGTCTCGAGTCTTGTGTATTGATAGACGAATCGAGAATCGAGGAACAAGGAGCAATGAACAATAGATAAAACGGCCGGATTACACGGACCATGAACCATCAACTCCATTGCATTACTCTCATCCCACTGACCACTCGTCCCTCGTCACTCGTCACTCGTCAGTGGTTACTGGTTCAGTCTGGAATTTTGTATCTGGTGCATGTACAATATTAGTCCATTATATCTTGAATGACTCAATTATGATATTGATTCAAAATTCAAACGCCCGGGCTTTTGGCCATTTTAGATAGATTCTAGATTCTAGAGTCTAGAATGTAGAATGTAGAATGTAGAATCCAGAATGATAATGAAATGAGTGACTTTTCCCATAAAAACAAATATAAGGAGCATTTTGTTTCATCTGGTGGTAAAAATGAGGATACCATTTACCGTCCGGCCTTTAGCATTTAGAATTTAGTGCTCGGAGCGATAAAAGGTATAAGATAAAAGATAAAAGATAAAATAAAAACAAGTAGTAAATAAAACAAGCGGCAAGAGGCGGGCGTACCTTGGTTTACTCTCTGTATTTAGTATTTAGTATTTACACTGTACGCTGTACACTGTACGCTGTACACTGTACGCTGTACAATCTGCAATGGACACTCGTCATTTGTTATTTGTTGTTTCTATGATATTGCATTCCCCTTAAAAGTAATTACGATAAAAGATAAAAACAAACTGAGCAGACTACATAAATGGTACATGTAAAAAACAAAAGAGGGAAAGGTACATGCCACATGCAATCACAATAATATACGAACAATCGACAATTGACTGAAATACCCAAGCTTCAAGATTCAATATTCAAGCTTCAAGATCGGAGTGCATGTCAAGTCGAAATAAGTTAAAAATATATAGAGCTCGGAGTAAAATGAGACAAACATCAAAAGAGACTGAGGATCGCAAGTTGTCTGGATGGATTTAGATTTTATGTTGGATAGATTTAGATTTAGTACTATTGAATATCGTGCATTGAGCATTGAGCATTGAGTATTGAGTAATCCATTAATATCGAGATGAGCCCAACATTCCTTCCAATACCCACAATCCAATTCAATCTTCCTGATGATACGTGAAGAATACGAATGAGGTTTCCTTCCAAAGTCTAAATGTCCAATCTTTTTCTGGGCATTTTGAGCATTTTGGGCAATGATAATAGTTGATTTGAGGATGGATCCAAGGAGTGCAGACTGTAGATATTAGAAATTAGATGCTTTCTTTGTTCCCTCTCTGCTCTCTACCATTGTGAAGGTGAGTGAGTAAGCGGTAAGCGGTAAAGGGAATCGAGTTCAAAGTTAACCTCAAACTCAATACTCAATACTCAATGCTCGATAGATAAAAAGGGCAAAACTTTCTCCAACTCCAACTCAAAACTCCAACTCGACCTTCAACTATATGACTATATGGTAAGGTGAAAAGACGGAGATGGAGATGGATGGATTGGGGAAAGTGAGGGGAATCGGTCATGTGCTCTCTATTTTCTATCTCCTATCTTGTTGTTGTGTTCTTATTCTTTCATTTCCTAAATTGAATCATCATCATGATCATTCATTTGTCATCCAGGTGGTGTACTCGCATAACTGTAAAATGTAATGGAAAATGGATAATGGATAATGGATGGACAGGAAATTGGGAGAGGACAACCAAACCACGAGAAAAGAAAAGAGAGCAAAACCGCAACTTTGTAAATGTACATGTATTTTTAACCCAACTACAGATAATGTATCATACACTCGGAATTCAGAAATACTTACTCTTTCACCATTTTCCTCCTCCAGATATACATATGTCTGTAGGTCCAGATCTATATATATATATATATATATATATATATATAGATATAGATACAGATAGATACAGATAGAAGTAGAAATACGGATACGGATATTTTGAGCAACGTCTTATGTAAGAGTTGGCTAATTTCTGTACCAAATAGAACTACACAGAGCCCTAACTCACTCAGTTCAATGATCAATGACATGAGTTGACACATGGACTAAGTTGACGGATATTTATGACAAATTACAAACTACCAACTTTGAACTAAAGCTTTCAACTTTGAACTACCGAGTACAACAACTGCATAGAGAATAGAGAATAGAGAAAAATAAAAGGACAGAGAGAGAGAGAGAGAGAGGGCGGTGGATTATGTAATTATCTATTATCTATGGGCACATGTTCAATGCTCATCATGGATCGTGTATCATTTCCATATCCATCCCTCCGTTTTATTGCTCTCTAATTCTCCTGTCTCCAATCAAATCAACACAACACACACACAACAAAGGATCCATTCCAATATTGCACAAGGACAAACCATCAGCATCATCATCATCATCCGCTTCACATTACTTTCATGTTCATGTATTACATAAATATCCGACATTCGTTTCCGCTCTTCTCTTTCTCTTGTCCCTTTTCCTTTTCCCTTTCTCCATATATGTAATTCTGTGGCTCTACTGTACATATGCTTGATGCTTGACATTAACTTTTGTTTCTCAAGCTGGAATATGGTATATGGAATAAAGTATGGAGATATTGCACATGACATGTGCACAGAGCACAGTGAATAGTGTACAGAGCATGTTCCCTAATCTGTATTGTGTATTGTACTTGGTTTATGGACGACTGAATTAAGGCAAGAAATATTAAATAGAAAGGAAAAAGAAGAAAGGACTCCGCCTGTCTGTCATATTTATCATGGAAAATTGAAAATATCAAGTGACATTCAACATTCACATTCATTGTACGTCCACATATTCCCGTGTCTCGAGTCTCGAGTCTCGTGTAATGTCATTCTAATCCAATCCAACTCAGCTCAGTTCAGTTTAGTTCAGTTTACTCCGGTCTGATCCACGTCGCATCATTTTTTACGCTTATCTCAAGTCTCCTCTTTTCATCTTCTTTGGCTGTGGCTCTGGTAAATTGATAAATTGGTAAATTGGTAAATTCCTCAATTTTTCAAAAGTGTCCCTGGAATTATTATTCTTTCTGTGCGTCAAGCGTCAAGCGTCAAGCGTCACGAGTGCATTGTCAAGTTTCATAATAATCAAAAACGTGATGGAATTCACATTCCGTGTTTTTATTGACATGTCCATTGTCCAGTTTTATTGAGTTGTCCGCCGGAACCGGCTAAATTTATCTGTCAATTATCTGGATTTTAGTTTGTAGTGAATGGTTCTTTTGTCTTTGTATTGAAAAATGACACGGGGATTTTGACAATAGACAATAGACAATGGACAATGGACAAAAACAAGAAACTTGAAAACTTTTAAAGTACAAAAAACTAGGTGCTTTGTTTATTACGTAGAACTTGGAATAATGATGGACCACTGTTCCACTTGAATATTCAAAATCCAACATCCAAGTACAAAAGTCATTGTTCTAGTCCTCAAAAGTTTTCTGCTGTCTTGAATCTTGAATCTTGAGTTTAGAATCTTGAGACTTGAGACTTGAAATTTGAATCATGGATAAAGAACAAAGTGCAAGTATGCGGAAGTATCTACGAAACTCGAGCAGGATAAATACAGTGTCAACGTGATTCTAGATTCTAGATTCTAGATTCTAGTGGATATAAAAAAGGAGATGAAGTGGAGAAAAACAGGAGCAGGGACGAGTTGACTTTCTGTTAGATCAACTGTCTGTAGCAACCAGAACAAGAACAAGAATAAGAAGAAGAAGAGGATGTGAATGAGTATGAGATTGAGGACAAGTGAGAAAGAACTCGTAGAGCTAAATCGGACCAGAACTCCGAACTCAAGATCGTCAAAGAAATATAATAAGGATAAAAATAATAAAAGGAACAAGTTCTTCTGGCTAGTTATTATTATTGTTACCGGCGTCAAGTGAAAAAGTGACAAAGTGGAGCACCTTGTTTCCATCATCATCATCATCAGTTGACTTTGACTTTAACTTTGGTCCCCTCTCGCCTCTCGAGTCACAAGTCACAAGTCCCTAGCCTGGAGTTTGGAGTCATTCGTCAGTGGAATTCTGAGAAACGGGATTCTTTATCCTTTATTCTTTATTCTAGATTCTAGATTCCAGAGCAAAGTAAAATAACAAACATACTTGAAGATCTTGAGGAAAGGAAAGCCAAGTACGAGGCTATTCCTGTTCAATGTTTATGGATGGAGTGTAGAAAGTGGAGTGTAGAGTGTGTTTTAGAGTGTAGAGTGTAGATGGTAGCTGGTAGGTGGTAGAAAGTTGGAGCCGGAGGGGTTTAAGAAAATAAGAGTTTTTATTAGCTAGAGCAACTACAACTACAACTACCATCAACTTGAATTTCCCATGTTCCTCCTCCTTCTTCCATTTCACCGTCACCTCATTATTCCTCTCCCCACTCCCAACACTGAACACTTTGAACACTTGAAGGACAAACAACAAACAGTGCAGCCTAAAGTCTAGAATCTAGAATCTAGAATCTAGAGTGTCGTGCTTGAGAGAGTTTGCTTCTTGATTCTTGATGCTTGGTTGTTGTAAAAGAATGTTGGTGTGTTGGTGACGGGGAGTCTGGGTGAAATTAAAATTGTTTCCGCTTTTCTCTTTTCTCCACTCATCTCACATCTAAGAAGCTTGAACTTGAGCTGGATCTCTACATTCTACATGTATGTGTGCTTCTATCTCTGTGGTTAACTCTACCATCTACCATCTACCAATCAATCCAGCCGAGGATAACAACCAACTAAACAACAAAGCGCTGTTGGTTGGTCTTCTGAACAACAAAGTGAAATACGTACAAGGTACAAGGGCTCTCATGTTCAATGCTCAATGCACAGATTCCAGTGTACATGATATAAACTACGTATTTAAGCACCCTGTACTCTGTACTTTGTACTTTGTCAGGAACATGCACTTGTGACTCAAGACTCCAGACTCAAGACTCAAGACTCAAGGAGAGGGAAAAATACATAACTACAAACTACAAACTACTACACTAGTGACTATAGACTACTTATAGAATGATTCAAAGATAAGCAAAGAAATAACAACTATTTTTTGTAAAAACCTTTTCCTAAAATTTACAACTGGACTCAAAAATACACAAATACACATAATTATACATATTATACAAGCTGTGCTGTATTTAGGTTGGAATCTGGAATCACATTAAAAACAAGTAAACAAATATATCGATATATCGATATATCCATTATCCATTATCCATATACTGTAGTATTGTGACATATTCAGCCAAACTCCAAACTCGAGTGCTAAAAACGTAGATGAAATAATATCATACCCAAAACCCAAAGAAAGGAACCCGAGCTGATGGATGGAGACTTGAGCTTGAGATGTGAAAATCTTATATTAGTTTTCCATCCGCAGTTGTTTGTACACACTACATACACAGAGTAAAGAGTATAGACCAAAATATACAATTTAAGTACAATGAACAATGAACAATGAACAGCATGTATCCATGAGAATAACAGTATGAGATAAGGACATTGTAAAAAAGGACAAGAGGGAGAAAAACGGAGTAGCGGAAGACAACTACGACTACAGCTACGACCAAGACGAGGACAGGAATAGAGAAAAACAGAGAGAAAGGGGAAGGAGAGCTGAAAAGGAAAAGGAGAAACAAGTGAAAGTTTCCACTAGACAGCTTGACGACACGGAAGAGTGGCAGGAGCAGGAGCAGGACGGTGACAAGGAGAAGAAAAGGAAAACGGTACCAAAAAATAGAACGTCAACGACAACTAGAACCAGAAGGACAGTGGAGCAGTAGCCAAGAACCAAGAAGTACAAAGAAGCAAATAAGAAAGGAAAGGAGCATTTATACTCTAATCTCTCTTCTCGATACTCGATGCTCGGTACTCGATACTCGATACTCGATATTCCAATATTCCAATATTCCGTATTATATACATTGTGTACAGCAGTTGACAGTTGGCAGTTGGCTGTTTGTTGAAAACAGCTGAAAGGACAAAGGATACACTCACATTGGCAACGGAACAACTGGAACTGAAACTGGTGCTGGAACTGTGAAAGATGCTCCGGAAATTCTATTGTATTGACGTTGGAAACTTGTCCTGTAGTTGCTGTCGAGGTAAGCCAAAGCCAAAGCCAAAGGCAACTCAAATGGATGGATGGATGGATGCATGTAGATAGACACTAGACACTAGACACTAGACATACCTCACTGTTCACTGTTAAATTTTGAATGCTTCTTTTCTTTTTTTATTTCCTTGCCCTTTCTCCTGGGTTCAGAGGACACTCTGACACTCTCCCTAACCCCATGTCCGATGTCCGATAACTCCTTTGTCTTTAGCCTTTAGAAATGATCGTGCCAGTGGGCAGTAGTCTCGAGTCTCGAGTCTCCAGTTTGGAGTTTTCTTTAATACTTTCTCCAGCCCTACGCATTTGTTTTATTTATATTTTATGTGGATTTATTCTTGACAGGAGTAAGGGAAAAAGTAGGTAAAAGTCCACAGCCCAAAGACACAAACACAAACACAAATACCATTCAGCTACATACATAAAGCATGTATATCTGTATATATATACAGACGCACAAACTCTTTCTTTTTTCTCCTTTTTCGGTTCAGTACGCAGCATGCACCATGCACAATGTCAATGTACACACAAGACACCAGCTTTGTCTTGAGTCTTGAGTCTTGAGTCTCGAGTCTCGAGTATTGAACTGAGACATATTCACAATCCTCAATTCTCAATCCTCGATCCAAATCCGAATTAGAATTGAAATCCAAGTTTAACGTTTGAACACTAGAAACTAGAAACTAGAAACTAGAAATAATATGTATACAAATCCAGATTGAATTCATCCGATTCCGTAGTTTTTCCACATGTGCGGTACAACAAGCAACCAACAAGGAAAAGGAACAACAAGACGGAGTAATATCTAATATCTGTCCACTGTCTAGTTTATGGAGCATCCAGTCACATAGTTCCAGCATATCTCTCTGTACTTATCTCTCCATCTACAATCTACAATCTACAATCTACAGTCGACAATCTGCAGTGTACAATCTACAATCGAAAGAAGGAAGAAAGACATGTGGATATGCATGTGCGTTTGTGTACATGTGTATTTGTGTGTGTGTGTGTGTGAGCGGTGAATGGTGAATGGTGAATGGTTCATGTGTACATTTGACAGAAATCGATATTTAATCTTGCTTGAGGTTGGACTAGAGCTAGAGCTAGAGCTCCAGCTTTATATTCGTATAGACACAAACACCAAGCCAAACCAAACACACAGGTTTGCGAAGGAAAGGAGGAAGGAAGGAAGGACGATAGTGGATAGAAAATAGAAAATAGAAAGCAGCCGTAGATAGTAGATTCTAGATTCTAGATTCTAGATAGGGGATAGTGAATAGTGAATAGGAGAAAGTAGAAAGTAGAAAGTAGGTAGCAGGGCAAAAGTGAGTGAGTGAGTGAAAGTCTGAGTGAGTATACTTAGTTCAAGTAGGTAGGCGAAATAAGGAGAGAGAGAAAGTCGTTGCCGCTGTCGTTCTCGTTCTCCTTGTCGTTGTCGTTCTCGTTCTCTGAACTCCTTACTAATAATAACACAGACTACTTTCTACTTTCCCTGCTTTCTATGTAGTTTCACTCTGTTCTGTCCTATATCCTACTATATACTGTATACTATATATCCACACACACTAAGTTCCTTAGACACTAGACACTAGACATTAGACATTAGACTGAGACTGCCTTCTACTTTCTACTAGTCACTCTGTATTTCTCAACTTTCCCTCCTTCTTCGTCCTCACGGCTTGGTCTTCTCGGTCTTCTTTTGGTCCTCCTTGTCACTGCTCTTGTAACTGTCGAGGATGAGAAGAATACTTTACCCAGAGTTTTACGCTCATCTATCACATCCACACTCTACACTCTACACTCTACAGTCTATACTTAGTTTACAATCTATTTCTTATTATGTCCGCTTTCTCCACTCTATTTTCAAACTTTTTCATGTAAAATATCCATCCGCATATCATATTCCTTTTGTATGCACTGTACACTGTACAAACTAGAAACTAGAAACTACAAACTGACCAAACCAAAACCAAGGTTAGAGGTTACTCATCCACCACCTTTTGAGTATTGAACATTGAGCGTTGAGATGATGAAAAAGGACTAGAATCAAGATTCTAGAATTTATAACGGCCATAAGAAAGACCAGACCAGGCCAGGCCAGCGACGAGATGAGAAAGGAGAATGGAACGAGTGTGAAATATGTGGATGGTCTCCAAAGCTTGAAAGTAATCCACTCTCAAATTTTCTGAGCGGCTGAAATGTGAATATGATCTACTGCTAACCTCTAAACTCTAAACTCTACACTATACAGTATACATTCTACACTATATACTTGTAGGAAATCTGCCATGTTCATAAATAAAATGGTCAAAGAGCTGAGCTCGTGAGTTCAGCTCGGTCATTTCAATTTTCTATTTTCTATTGATAAATGTATAAAGTTGGAAGAGTCCACGAGGCTCACTCTGTTTCTCTTATAGGACTTTGCTATTGTATTGCATTCCAAGTATTTACCCACTACATTCTACTACATTTCAACGAGGCATGATTTAAGAATTTGAAACCTTCCGCGGTACAAGGTGTAAGATTGTCCGGGAATCAGATATCAGATATCAGATTTCGGATTTCAGTTACACGTGTAGACCAAAGTTTGGATTGTACAGATTTGATTACAGGGTGAAGATTGGATGATGTATCTTTACTGAATTTTTGATGCGCCAAACAAGGAAATTGGGAAGAGACTCCAGAGTTACTTAGCCAATGGATTGGATTTGATTGGGTCAAACTAACTTTTTTTTATATTGTTTTACTTATGTTATATGATTATATGGTAAACAACAAACAAGGATAATAATGCAATTTTAAATGTTCTGTAAATTATAAAATTAAAATTAACAGTCGGAATTCGGAATGAATGTTAGAAACAATTGAGAAACAAAATGAAAATAATAACAATAAAAACAGCGTTCTGTAGCCCGCAGTCCTTACAAAAGGATGAACAAGTGATGAATAAACGTAATTCATAATTTTAGATTTTAGTAGAAACAAATAATGTAACATTCTTTCAGATTATTTTAGGATATGATTTTCCACCGTCCAGTTTTAAGTTTCGAATTAATTAATTAATGTCAGTCTTGAGTCTAAATTGTAATTCTAAATTCTAGATTCTAGATTCTAGATTCTAGATTAGCAATCAGTAGCTAAAACTTTCTTTCAATTTTCATTAGTTGTTCCAACGAGCACAATTTATAATTCCGAACACGGATAAAACAAAACAAAAGTAGGACGGGAAATGTGTTGTCTTTCTTTTTCCTTATCTTTTTTCTCAGTCTTCCCCTTTGTTTCCTGGTTAAAGTGCCTAGGCTGCGTATTTAAATTTCAAATTTGGCATAGAAGGGTAAATTCCCATAGAAATATAAAATATAAAAACAGTCTCCCTGTGTTTATTTATGGTTGTATAATAATTTATAATATTGTTGATATTGTATATATTATAACGCTCCATCTTTTGTTCCACTCTCGTTCTCTCTCTCTCTCTCTCTCTCTCTCTCTGTCTCATCCTACTCCTATGTTGTCTTACGAGGTTTGAGGTTTTCGTCTTGGGAGAGTACGAGAACGAGTGTGAGCATAATATCTGAGTATTTGAATATGGAACATGGAATATGGAACATGATGGAGTTTGGAGTCTCGAGTCTCGAGTCTGGAAGAGTAGATAAACTTTGTATATTTGAAACAGAGTTACGAACTGAACCTTCTTTCTTCGCTCCTCACTTTTATGAAGAAGAAATGAGGGAAAGAGGAAAAAGGAAAGAGTCTGAGCTGTGGCTGATGAAGTAGTAATGCGGAGCAGAGTCTGAATATGAGGCTGGAGAAATATATAGAAACGTTCCCATGGAAATCTTTTTTCGTCTCCTATTTCCTTTTCCAATGACTTTATTACAGTTTGGAGTTTGGAGTTTTTGAGCCAAGAGTTGTTGTGCTCCTGACGGCAATGTGATGGTGATGGTAAACTGTGTTAAAGGTCTGGAGTCTGGAAGCTGGAGTACAGAGTACGGAGTACGGAGCATGGAGATGCTACATGTTGGATGTTGGCTGTTGGCTGTCATGTAAAGGAAACCATATGTAATAGTGGTGGCGGAGAATAAAACGGCTGCTGTTCTAAAAGTTTATGCAATCCATCCAACATCCACCATCCACCGTGTATCTTGTCTCCTGTCTCCCGTCTCTCCACTATTCACTATCTACTCCCTACTATCTACTATCTACGCATGGGGAAAAGAAGGCGTGCGAATCGGGAAAATTCACAAGAGCCAAAACTCAGAAACTCAAAAACTCAAGCCATTGCTTTTCACTATAAACTCTAAGCAGAGTCAACAGTCAAGTCAAGCCAAGCAAAGAAAAGGCTGCAATTCAAAATTCAACCTGCATCCATCTGCCTATCGTATCATGTGTAGTGTATCAAAGATGAAATTACAAAACGTGAGTTTTACGCCACAACAAAACTAAAAGGTTTCTCTGTCTCGAATTTTGATTCTTGCTTTTCTCCGTTTCCACACATATTAAATTGTGCATTTTGCATTTTGCGTACTCGTATCTTGTATTTATTATCGTAAAACTACACAAATAGTTGAAAAACTCACTCTCACTCTCACTCAGATCTGGAGTGCACAAAACAGAGAGCTCGACTCACGATACAATCTACAATCTACAATCTACAGTTTACAGTTTACTTGGAGAATGCAGAATATAATATGGAAGGTTAGCGTTGAGAGTTGAATTTGTTGTGTAGCTGTAGAATTTACAGAGTAGATTGTCAATTGTCAATGTACGTGGATGCAGATGATAATTTGCCAGTTTCATTGCACACGTCTATTTATTATTTAGCATCTCACTTGACTCTCTATCACTTGGCGTGGATGTACGATGGTAAATGGTAAATGTAGATGTAGGATTTACATGTAGATGGTGCATTGTATCTAGTATCTAGTATCTACTTGTGACTACCGTTCAGTACTGTTCACCGTTCATTTACAAAAGAGAAACAGACGGACAGACCAGACGGTTTTTATATAAAATCCTCATTCTTCCTTGTCATTGCATCACAACCAGCAACCAGCAACTACCAACTCGCAACATATCCCATTCCAATGTACAAACGCATTGCATGATAAAGCCCTTTCGGCTCAGCTTTACTTGACTTGACTTGAGTTGACTTGGTTTGACATGGTTTGATTTGGCCCTCTCTATAAAACAAATAAAGAAGAGGAAAGTGAGAGGAAGAATGAGACAATAGGACAGCAGACCAAACCAGACCAGACCAGAGCGGAGCAGAACAGAACAGAACAGAGTGGAGCAGTGTAGTTCGATTCAACTCAACTTTGTTTAGCTCACAATTCAGCTCAGCTCGATTCAACTCAGCACAGCTGAATTCAGTTCAGTTCAGTTCAGGACAGAGCAGCGTGCGTATTGCTGTTCGCTCTCTCTCGCTCTCTCTCTTTATCTGTGTGCTTAGTTTCGCTCTCCACGTTTAATATGCGGTGTTGGTGCTAGGTTCTAGGTGCTAGTGCTGGTTTGTGCTAGTCAAACAAACAAAATTCGCATTCGCATTTGCAATCGTATTTCTATTTCTATTTTGATTCGTACTCATATTCGTCAAAATACGGAAACGAAGTATTCGTCCACAGTGTCATCAAGACAAAACAAGACACCAGACAGACAAGTCGTCTCAAGTCTAGTCTCTAGTCTATAGTCTCTGGTTTTATCGTGGAGTGAAGCTAGTGATTTTTGGTGCTAAAGTGGAGTGTGGAGTGGCTTAGACTGTGAATAAGGGGGAAAACGCGGACGTCTTTTTCTTTTCCCCTTCCTTACAAAATACAAAACAAAGCATTATTATCACCATTCCTCTTGCCCATTATTATTTTTATTATCCTCGTTACTCCGTTTTATTATTATTAGCGGAGGAGAGGAGACGCAAAGAGTGTGCAAGTACATTGTACGCTCTAAGGTGTATGGTACGGTGTGCAGTGGAAAGTGTAGACTATTTTACATTTTTCCGTCTTGAGACTTGAGACTTGAAACTCCAGTCTCTAGTTTTGGGTTATCTTTCGTCTTGTGTGGTGTTGTATTGGGCATTGAGCAGTGCATCGTCTTCCTAACCTACAAACAAGAAACAAGAAACATTTTCACTCCAGTATTGTTTTTGTGCTTTGTGCTTTGACTACTTTTCTACTCTGTAAATATCTGTAAATAGTAAAAAGTAAAGAGAAAAGAGTGGCAGTGCAAGATAATGTAATATAATACTCTGTATATTTACTATTTACTCGTACCATCACAAGACACAAGACACAAGACATATTATTATGCAACCTTACTCGTACCGGTACTTTTTGTACCAGAGTCGGTCCTTGTTCTTGTCATTGTCATTGTCATTAGGAAGTTGAGTCTGATGTGTTGGTGTTGTTTCTCCCAGTGAATTCTACATTCTACACTTTCTTCAAGTCTTTATTTAATTGAGGAAAGTTTCAAAAACAAGTATACGACAAACAGTGACGGTATGCAAGTGTACATGTGCATTATTATTTTGCACACTTTACCTTAGTTTCTCGTTCTTTCTTTGGATGGTTCGTCTGCCGTTCTCCTTCTTTGAGTTTGCAACTTTAATTTTCTCCAAATCTATGATTATTACATGGAAAAGTAGTGAACCACATTCAAATGTCTCTCTTGTGTAATTTGTTGGAAACTGAGAGACAAACTGAAACCGAAACCAAAACCAAATCTACATATACCACAAAAATTACAACTTCAAAAAGGACCACAACAACTGAAATTGAGACTCTTGGAAGAGGAACAAGAAAGAGAACAAGTAAAATAATAATAATAAGAATAATAATAGCAACTGCATCATCCAGAAGAAGAGGAACAAGACTTGACGGTAGTCAGTTGTCATACAATAGAAGCAGAATAACAAGAAAAACAAGAAAAATAAGAACGGGAAGGAGAGCAAGAAATACTAGAAGAAATAATAATTGTACAGGAAATAATAACGAGAATCAGCATCAGCATCCTCTTGATCTTTTTTTATCATTCCCCGTGAAAAATCAAGAAGAGGAGCACAATCTGATTGTGTGTGAGGAAGAGAAGGGAAAAGAAAATACTTTTCACATCACACATTCCTCATTTCAGCCGTTTCTATGACTCCAATCTCCAACTTTTCTACTCAACTCTACTCAAAGTCAAAGTGAAAGACAAATGTACTCACTTTTATTCTGACTCTGGGCTGATTCAGTTCATTTTATTATTTTTCTTGTAAATCTCTCGACGGTCTACGGCTCTTCTCTCTTCATTTCACCCGTCTTGATTCTTGATAAATATAACTGTGCTCTCTGCAAAGTTATTTCATCTTCAACTTTGACTTCAACTTTTGCTTCTTCCTCCGTTCAGTTCAACTTGACGTTGTCGTAGAGACAACGTTCAAAGTTCTCCCTGTTTCTCATTTTTCTCTGTCTCTGTCTTTGAATTTTGAATAGTTCTCCATTATATGGTATACTTTGTTTGCGAATGTGAAATACCTACAAATGACAAAGAACAAACTCCAAACTCCAAATACAACTACAAACGCGAGTACGGTGAACAGAACCAGCAAACTGTCAAGTAGTCAAGTACTGTCAACTGTCAAAGTCTCTGTCAAAATTTAACTTGAAAAGAATAACACAGAGGAATAAAAACTACAAACTACAAAAGTACAGTCCAGTCTCCAGTCTGAACAAATTATTTCAACTAAAATATAATATTTTTAAAGGTTATTTTCACTCAAATTTCAAATGTGTAAAATTGTTAAAATGTATTGAAAATTTTCCATGCTGAAAAATTTAATTCAAGTTCAATTCAACTGAGAAATGTTGTACTGCTTTAATCAAGTTGAAATGAGAGTACAAGGACAGTATTAAGAGGAAGAACAAAACCTGGAATACAAAACCCAAAACAAAAACAGCAACAACTAATGAAAACAAGACAGATGCAAAAACAAATATAAATATAGAAACTTGGAAAGAGGCATCTGTTTAAAATTTCCGTTTTCCGTTTTCTCTTATCTCTTGTCTTTTGACTTTTGTCTGTTGTGCAAAAAAACAAAGAGGAGACAAAGTCCTGAAAACCCCAACTGAATAAAAAAGGAAAATGGTGCTAGTGCAGTCAAGTGTAGTGAAGGTTGTGTCAACGTGTGATATTTGCTGTTTGCTATTTGTAATCTCTGATCTCTGATCTCCCTTTTTCCACATCCATATGTTACGGATTTTCCGTGTGTTTTGTGTTAAGTGTTGAACATTGAGCATTGAGGCGCAAAGTGCAACCAGAACCAGAACCACGGCAACGGCAACGGCAACGACAAAAACGAGCGGCAGAAAAATAACATATTATCCAGTTTTGGATACTAATTATAAATTACATGTAAGGCTAAACAAATAAATAAATAAATAAATAAATATATCACACACACAATTTTCTACCTAAAACCTATATCCAGAAGCTAGACTGAACTGTAATTCTAATTCTAATTGAAAATTATCCGTGACCCTGAAATATAATCACTGCTTACGGATTACTGATTACTGATACTACGATCAACCATCAAACATCAAACATCCACCACTTTTTTCATAGACAATAGACAAAAGAAAAAATGTACACTTTTTATCAGGGAATAGAGAAGCTATAGATTGAGCATTGAGCTATAGGCAAACCAAACCAAACGAAACGGAACATTGAAAATTATTCAATATTAAATTTTTTACATTATAAATCAAAATTTTGAAATAATACACATAACATATTCAAATTTAATATCTCTATTCACTTTTACCACAAAAAAACACAAAACAAGAGTAGTAACCTCGAGGACCAACCGATAGCCAGCCAAAACCAATTTAATACAACGTTTAACATTAGAAAAAGATAGAAAAGGTAGGAAAATAACGGTTCTTAGATCTGTAATCTATAATCTATACAAAACACAAAACAAAAGTATATACAATATAAATTTGAAAACTGAAACAAAACCTAAAAGCCAACCACAAAAACAATACATATATCTATATATTAGATTTATTTCATTAAAAATAATGAATACACATGGTTGCTGAAGAAGGAAGAAGAAAATTATACAGAATACAAAATGAAATACCTGCACACTACTAGATACTAGAAAAGGAATATTGTGTGTACAGTGTACATGGGATTACGTAGAGGAGCGTAAAAGAGGAGAAAGAGACACAAACACGAGTGAGATAGATAAATCAAAGCTGAAAGAGCTGCTAATCAATCAGATTAATCAGGGGTCTAGAGTCGACAGTCTAGAATCTAGAATCTAGAAAGTAGAATCTACAGCGCAGATCCTGGATTTCTAAATGAATACATCAATAACTAAATTCCATGGAATAAATAAATAGAGTTCCAGTGATAAATTGATGATACTCTGTTCTCTATTTGATAATTAAGTATTTGTAATTAGATTGTGCATTTACCATTTACACAAAATAATATACCCAAATATTATAAATATATTTATAATATTTATTATACCAGAATCAGAACGTGCTACGTCAAATATAATACAATACAAAATACAACCACTGTGAATAATAATAATAATAATAATAATAATAATAATAATAATAATAATAATAAGGTTATATCTCGGGCACTTTGTGTTTAGTGATTTGTGATGAGATTCCATTTTCATATATGCATGAGGGCAGAACGTGAGGATGTTGAAACGACCGTTGATGCGGATATTGATATTAATATTGATATCTATAAATTACAATCCAAAATATTCCCACAACATTTCCAGTCCTCCGTATCCTTATGATAAATAGAGAGATAAATGATAAGTGATAACATTTAAAGTTACCGTGTCAATTTTAATTTATTTAGTTGAATATGATGAGAATAAATAATATAATATTATCCACTAATTATGATAAAAAGAAGAAAAATGAATAATGGATAGTTTTCCGATTCATGATGTGAGATTAAAAGATCTCTTATACAAAAGACGTATTAACTAAAACGTTCCCGGTTTTGGAAAGCTTTTAGAGCAATATGTGCAAAAATAAATGAAATAAAGTTGAGCGAGTGTGTGTACAACTTCAACTTTAGTAGTAGCTACGACTACGACTACGATACTCACGAGTTCACACCAATTATTGTTATTGGAGTAGTTATATCGTTATATTATTATATTATATAGTTACCCGTTACCTATACAAAGAGAAAGAGAAAGGAAAACGACACCTGCCTGCACGACACACATATATACACATTTGTCTTGCTCGTCATTTTCCATTTTCCATACTCCGTTTTCTACTTGCTCCACTCTTCTGTTTTCCACTCAATTCTACTCACATTTTCTCCTCTGTATTGAGTACTGAGGGAAAAGGGAAAGGAAAATGTCCCACTCAGGGATATACAGATGCCAATCTGCAACATTTGAAATCGATGGAGCGACGTATATTGGTAAACCATTTTTTTCTCGGAAAGAGGCTCAAAATCCTACTTACTCAATACTCAACTTGCCATTTATTCCATATTCCATTCACAATAATAATAATAATGATAATAATAATAAAAGTAGAGAAAGGATGATAAGATAAAGATAACACTACTCTTTAGACAAAAAATTTACATCACTGTGGACTCCAAACTAAATACAAACTCCAACAAACCGCTCCTCTTTTTCCTATCCTTTTTTTATAAGGAAGCAAAGCTGACTATTGATTTCCTCGTGTCTGTCTATGTAAATTGCGATAAAACTAGTGTGCCATCTAGCAGGCACATTTTAAATTAATTAGTGGCGCCATCTAGCGAATTTTTTTAACTAGCTTGTGGCGCCATCTAACGGACATTTTTTTTAAATTTTTAAGAACTGTACCGCAGTAGTTCAACGATGGGCAAACACGATGCTTTATTTTTATAGTCAGCTTCGCACCCTCAGCCTAAATGATTTATTTTTTAAGGCGATATAAAATAGTCACAAAATGAGGATTTTTGACTTCATTATCCCTATAAAGATGTGGTGTTGTGTGGTTTTCTATTATCTATTACCTTTTACTAATACTATTATGAGCTATGATGCATTTTGCGAACCACACATTCACTAGATACTCGATATCATATATGATTTAGCATTTAGCATGTAGCAAACAGTAGTTTTTTGCATAAGGCTTGCGTATTTTGTGTTTGGTATTTGCATTAAAATAGAACCTTGCCTACCTATTTTTTTATCAATGATTAGATTATAATTGTGCTGGTGCTAATTTCCCCGTGCTCCATACTCCAAACTCCATACATTGTCAGTCGCATGTCGTATCACACACAACTTTTTAGGCTCAAAGCTCAAACTCTTCCGTCTTTGATGTTTCAGGTTCAAATTTTCAATAACATTACATTATACGGTTATCGGCTATCGGCTATCGTTATCATTATTCATTATCATTATGAATTATGATACAAACTCAGGATGATAATTTTTTTACTATTCCAAATTCGAAACTCGAAAGCTGATGAATTAGCAAGATTCAAGATTACAATTTTCAATTGTAATTGAATTGAAAAGAATCAAGTAATACAAAATACAATAGGATTTTGGTAACCTGATATAATTTGTAATTGAGTAATTATTGATAATACTAAATACTTTATCCTTTATCACAAATCACAAGTTAGATGTAAATTCAGCAAACTAACGACTATAATGACTAAATTTACAATCTACTAAAGACTGGAAACTGGAAATGCATGTTTGAGTAAAGAAATTTCTTTAATCCTTTTGGTTTTATTTTTGCATGGGAATTCCACATTCCACAGAATGAAACGGAATGTTATAAAATTAGCAGAAGAAAGAAAGAAAAGATAGGAAAATATGTAATGGCAAATATTTAGGTTTTAGGTAATTTCATGTGTACTGAATACTGAATACCGTAGTTAGGGCAGTACCAAAGCCAAACTCAGAGTCTTAATACTTATGTCTAATGTCTATAGTCTATAGTCTACAGTGTCTCTTTCACTTTCTATTTTTCAGTTTTTACGCCATATGGAATGCACTTTGTTGCCCATATGTTGTGTCTAAATTGTAAATGCACGGTAGATTCTAGAATCTAGATGTACCAAAAATAAAACAAGTCGTATCTTTTTTTTTGTTTTTCTTTTTATGATCTTTCTGTTTTTGCGGTTATTATGACTGTTATGACTATTATTACTAAAGTAGTGTGTGTGTGTAGTGTGTAAAATTTTTGTGCAGAACGGTAGAACGTAGAACAAGAGCACAAAGCAATAGATATGAAAAAGAGGTTATCATATATTTTTTCTTGGTCTTTTTGTCAAGAGGATTTTCCTCTAGAGTTGCTGGATTACTTGAAAAAACTTTTAACAAGTTGTTTTCTTTTCTCTCTCTTTTTCTATTTGGATTTTCTCATCCTCATCCGCATCTTCAACTTGATCTTTATTCTGGTCGCCCTACACTACCGACCATTGGAATGGATCATTGAACATTGAACATTGAACCATACGACGTGTAGTTGCAAACGAACAAGAGCCGACAAATGGACTGAAGATCCTGAGGAAGAAAAACATTCCGGTGGACTTGAACTCTGACCTGAAAACGTTGTCTACTCCCGCAGTAATTCAACGTCTCAAGCTACTTCTCGAAAAACTGGAAAATGGCCAACAAGAGGTAAAAGTAAATTTTTTTTCCATTTTATATTTGAAGGGCTGCCTTTCAAAAGTACCTCTGATTTTTTTTAATTCCATGGTAACAAACTCTGTTAACACAGTGTGTATATAACCAGAGGTACTTTTGAAAGGCAGCCCTTCATTTTCTCTGTTTTCTGTATAATGTATACATTTTTTTTTGTTTCTATTCATGTACATTGTAGTATAATCTACATTGTACAACTGTACAAAAAACGTAGAGAAGTAGATAATATTATTATAGTAAACAGAAAGAATAATAATAGACGGATACAGGATACAAGTTTGTCTCTGCTCTGAGGAAAAATCAACAGAAAATGAGCAAGGAAAATGGCAAAAGTTTCCGTAATTCTCTCAGGTTTACATTCTTCACATCATCCCGAATTCAAAGCAGAGTTTTCTCAGGTCTCAGCAAGCAGAATAAAATAGAATAAAACAGAATTGAGTCGAGTAGATTTACTTTGATAAATGATAAATGTAACTTGGACGTGCATAAACATAGAAATTTTAGGAATTAACCTAGATAAATACCCGATATAAAAACTCTGGATGAAAACTGGAAAATAAAAATCGATGCGATTTATCATTTATTTGTGTATAATCAAATATCAAGTTGTACACAGGAAATAAAACGATTTTCTCCATGGCTGCGCGCAATGCTCAATCGAAAGTAAACAAAAAATATTGTTTGTTTTTTAGGTTGCTCGGGAAATTCTCCAGAAAAATATTCAATACGCAGTGGATTTACTCCTGGAAGGGGGAAGCGACGTCAGGTTTGTGACCAGTTTATTTAATGGCTTCAAATCCTAATGAAATACGCTATAACATTTTTGGTTCTAATTTCAAACTTAATATTGCTAACGAAGGATAAAGATTAAAGATTATGATAAAAAAAGATAAAACGTATTCTTCATTTGATCATCTGCTATGAAAAAAGAAAAAAGTTTAGGAAAAAGGAAAAAGAAATAAGGCGATTAACGGTTTAATGAACACCTGAAAAATAAAAATATTATTGTTCCTTTTTCTTTCATTTTACTTTGCCCTAATTCCTAATTCCTAATTTTTAATTTTACATTTTAGAGATCAATTTTAAGACGATTAGAATCGGGGGGATATCTCTCTATTATATTTTACTGCTCATTTGGGACAATAATATTTCCTTTACAAACATCTATATGTACAGAATGTACACATAAATATTGATTTTACTTTAAGTATTTTGCATTTTATCAATTATCAATTATCTATTTTTGAAATTCCTGTCTTCAGTCTTCAGTCTTTTGCTTCCTCGAAGGGGATAATAGCGTCGTTTTTGGTTGTTGGCAGATCACATAATTATGTCATTATTATTACCACTTATTGTGATAATCATTATCACCATGATTATGACGATGATGGTGATTATCATTTATCCTTTATCGTAGTCCTAGAGTCCAATTGTATCTAAAATATCCTTTCTTTGACTTCTAATATGTCAAATGTCAAATATGGAAAAGGAATAGGTTTCTCTCTTATTTTTTCACATATTATTTATTATTTCCTCATAGTCTCTCATTTATTTATTGTTTATGGTTTTGTTTATAGATATCCTCATTTCAGTTCATTTCAGTTCTCCTTTTGTATTATTATGTCTTGTGTCCATGTTCCGGAATACGGAATAGGTTAATTTCCAAAACTGACAAACGCAGCAAAAGCCTCTACACTTTATATTATATTCTACGTAGTATAATAATTATTATTATCTACGAAATTCTATTGGATATACATACTTACTTGTGAGTAAATACTAAATAAATATACGATAGAGGATATTTAGAGAGGTTCATAAGGAAAAATCCTCACGTTCATCATGTGTGTACAAACTGCAAACAATTTAATTTTCGAATTCAGAACTCCGAATTCCTATGCATACTTAAGTAATACTTACGTCTAGAATAATAGAATAGAATAGAAAATAGATGTATAACAAAACGCAAAATACGAAAAGGTATTTCATAATTAAAATACAAAATACCATTATCATTTACACATATGATGACTCTCTATACTCTTTAAAAGTTAGCCATAATAATAAAATGAATAATCAAGAAGTACATACTATAGAAGTACGGAAGAAAATAAAGCGGAAAGAGAGAGTCAATAGTCAATATTTACAACATATTAAACATTAGAGATGGTTAACTATATACACTCTGTTTTCCAAGTTCTGCGTAAATAATAATAATAATAATCAGTCAATAGAAAACAAAACTCTCCATACTTACACAAAAGTATATTTCTTACAACTGACAAAACTGACACAATTTTATTCACAAACTTTTTCATGTTTGGGAATTTTGTAATAAATATTTGAGTAGGTATTCCAAGAAATGTAAATATTAAATAGGCATAGGTATTTTTGACAGTATTCATTACAAGAATTATTATTATTGTTCTGTCAATCAAAAACTACAATGATTAAGGAGAAATTCCAACTTTTTGTTGTACTTAAATTGTACAGCCCCGTTTATTTATTTACCTAGGTACTTTTGTGTTGAAAATAAACAAACAAAACCAATGAGAGAATATTTATGCCGAAATAATCAATCAATACTAAAATTTTCAATCATAATAGATATCAAATTTCAAATGTCAAGACATATAAAAATACTTTAAAAGATAAAAAATAACAAGTTTTTATTATTATTATAATTTTTAATGTAAATGTATTATGTTGAAGAAATATTTTTAACTTTTACTGTTGAAGAAAATGGTACATGTAATTGATTGTTGATGGAATAATTTTATGAATAATAATATTAATATTAATAATAATAATAATTTAGGGCCTTGGAAGACAAAGAGAATGAGGGTGATACTCAAAACGAGGAAACTGATACAGTTAACACTCCTGAAACCAGACATCGAAGGTGTATTTCTTTTTCTATAAAAAATTCTACATGGTGGTAGAATAGAATTTAGTTTAGCTTAGTTTATTGTAATCACCCCTATCTCTCCTTGTAAATACATGATATTATATTATTATGCATTAAATATGCATAAAAAGTGCATTATTTTAATATTTTCACCATTTAATAATAATAACAATAATGCATTGTTATAAATATCAGTGTTAATTATTAATTATTATTATTGTTAGCTGCTAGCTGTTACATGTTAGTAGATGTAGCCCTTCACCTAAGCAACGGCAAGATCAAAACCAAATATATGTAAATATTGCAATATTATGATATTACTTGATATGATGTGTGGTGTTATACCTTTAGATCTAGTTGCAATGCTCAATACTTGAACACAAGTAACATGAGATATGAGTAATAATAATAAGTAATGAGTAGCCCTTAAGCCATGCCAAACCAAAGCAAAACAACACAACAACAAAACGCCTTCCTTTTTTGTACATAATATTCACCTTTAAGGCCTTTAGCTCTTTAAATTATTTAATGTTTAGTGTTTATGCAGTTTTCTGTATGTTTTAAATATTAGGATGTGAGGTAAAGTAATTGATATTATTAAAATATTATCGGGTGTCGTCCTTCTTGTACATACGTGTAGATTGTGCACAGAATGATATTATTATTATTATGTGTTAGATCCATTGAGTGTTTCTTCCATACTCGATATTTTTTATTGTTGATTGTTGATTGATATCCATCAATTCATCTGTTGTAGGTATTTATGTGTCTACAAAAGCATGTACCATCTCTACCCAAAAAAACAAGAATACTCAATACTCAATGCACACCCATCACCTACCCCATTCTTTTCAATTAGATTCGATTGACCTCATTCTCCAATAATTACATGCTTTTTGCTCCCATAATATGCAATTCAAATCATAGGGTAAAATTCAGTGTGTTGATGTAAAAACTTACAGCCATATTTATTTATTTATCCACTGTCTATGTTATATGTTGTATATACAATGCCCATTGCTTACGGCTGACTGTTGTTTTCTTTCTATTCTCAATTCTCAATGTGCTATGTACAATATTATGTACATTGTACATTGTATGCAAATTGTACATGCTGATAATAATATTGTTGTTACTCACCGTTTATAATGGTTTGATATTGTGGGATGGTATTGAACAATATTCAGTATGCACTCTGTGCAGATGCAGTTGCAATAATTAAAGTTACTCTTGGTTCTTGATTCTCAAGTCTGTGCTGTGGAATATTATACTAGTAAATTGTAAAGCTGTTCAAATTCCAAATCCAACATGATAGATATAAAATCCGTTCACAAGTACAAAACATGAAAAACAGTCACAAAGGTAGAGAGAGACGGTTGACGAGGTCTACAAAATTAATGAATGAACCATGTGTGTGTTTTGTATTATGAGTATTATGTATTATTACACCTGTTTTCTTGTACTCTTGTACTCTGCACACACACATAAGTTATGCTGTTGAATTCAGGGTACAAGATAAAGCAAGTGAAATGTATAATGTCAAATGTGTACCTTGTATCTACGAACAAATCCGTAATAATAATTTGTGGTTTATGGTTTATGGCTTACGACATGTTGATATAGTACATCAGAATATGTACATTGTACAACGTCCAATTTACAAACTGCATCACCTCAGAACCTCAGAATCTGACTCTGATTCTGACTCCGACTCAACCTCAAACAACGCAGCACCGTCTGGCATCTGACATTTGATTTCTTACAAACTGTCCATCACCGATCCAAACAGAACCAGTCCAAATCCATGTACATAACATAAAACGTATAATAGTTGTATTAGTGAATCTGTATTCTGTTTATTTCTCTTTGTGTGTGATAATGATGATGAGAATGGAAATGAAAATGATGGTGGTATGTGCTACACGTCAGATTCAATATGAATCAAAGTCCTTTTCCCATATGATAGAAGATATTACCACGAACACAAAGCACAAGCGCCTACAATTTACAATGTGCAATCTAGAATCGAGATTGCGTATGGCCGTACTATGTTTTCAAGTACCAAATACCAAATAGACAAAATATGCACAGAATACAGAAATCTGAGGTGGAAAACCGAAACCAATTCCGATTGTGCTCTGCCAGTCAATCAGCCGGTTGAGACGGCTGAGGAATACTGAATACAGAATTCCGAATTCTATTTATATGAAGTGTGAACTTTGAAGAGAAGAATAGATTCATGATCCATGTAAATACATACACGTCTGGATCTGGATCTGAATCTGGGTCTGAATCTGAATCTGGAAATTGTGTGTGTAATGTATATTCAAACAATCCTTTGAATTTCATTTCATTCCGTCTATTATCTTTCACAAAGGTGGGTTTTCAGTGTTCAGTGCTCAGTGTTCGGTGTTTAGTGTTCAATACTGACTGAACTGAATGTTGAATAGTTGAATACTGAGGGCTTTCAGGTTTCAGGGTTTTCAGAGTTCAGACAAAAAGTGATGATGATGCTGTAAACTGTAAACTGTAAAGGAATAATAATAATAATAATAAAGGCAAAGAGAACATGTTTTGAATTCAGAACAGTCCAACTTTTCCACTTACATCAGTAGAACACAGAACACAATAGACAATACACCGTACAAAAGATGTATTTAAAATAGGATGGAGCATAGAAACTATAGAAACTAGAGACTAGGCATGAATAGATATAGAGATAGATATATCGAAAGTACAGAAAGATGGAGAGATAAATGATAGAGCAACGTGTTCACGCTTCTACAGCACAGCACAACACGGCGGAATACACAATGCAAATAGAAATGTAGAATGTAGAATGTAGATCTGGGTAATGTGGGATGTAGAATGTAGAATGTTGGGTGTAGGTAGATGTAGTGTTTCTGCGTCTTTTCACTTACATCTAGAATCTAGCATCTAGCATCTAGCGATACATGTACATTTCCACTCAATCCTCAGCACTCGATCCTAGACCCTGGTCTCTTTCTCTTTTTTCTTCTCATTCTCATTCCCTTGCATTCATCGTCAGGTTTTATTGTGTGTACACTGCACACTGTACACGTCAATATAATCCAAATCCGAATCGAGAGAATCGAGAGAAACGAGTAAAGGAAAACAGATAGGCATGCAAAATGCAAATGAAACTGGAACTAGAACTAGAGCTGGAGTTGGAGACCGTGGAAAATAGGCGCTGTGCTCTTTTTTCTACATTTTCTAGTCAATTCCATTCCTTTGCATTACAACACATTTTCACTCTCCTTCTCTTACTAATATAGACATTATCTGAATATACGTATATGAGTGTACACTTTAGGCTTTAGACTTTACACTCAATTTTTTATACGTTTGGATTTTGGATCTATCTATCTATCTATCCTTCGGAATTTCATTCCAATTTCTCCAATGACTAAAATCTAAAATCTAAAATGCGAAAGAAAGTACATTCCTGCTTTTTTTTACATGTTCTGATTCCTCCAACGTTTCCCTGATCGTTGTTCGTGCTCTTTCTGTATCCACCGCTTTCTCTCTTCTCCTCCATGTCCTCATCTTGATGAACACTTATAAATATATTCACCTCCCTTCTTTATTTCTCTTTCCGTGGAATGATCACTCTGTTATTGGCATTTTTGTACACAGAGAGTGTAGACTGTCGACTGTCGAGTGTGGAGTGTAGAGTGCAGATATTAGATGCATTAGATACAAGATACAAGTCGCCTATATGAAAATGACAAAAGAGATGGAAAGAGTGAAACGATCCGCATGATAATAAGTAAATAGTCAATTTTATCCTTGACTCCATATTACTCAACCATCTATGTTCGACAGTCGACATTCTATCTGTAGTTTTGGCTTTCTACTTGGTAAGAACATGATGAATGTTAACTGCGTACATAATACATAATATTTCTATCTATCTTTCTCTCGCACTCTGCAACTTTCAGCTACTTGTCTCCTCACTTTTGACTTTCTACTTATTTTCACCACTTGCTCTTTCTCTCTTCGCCTCTCTCGCTCTCTTGACTTGACTCGACTCGAGTTGAAAGCAGAACGTAGTATCACGTGAAAGAAGACAAATAAGAGAAAGAGAGTATTAAACTTGAGAGCTGGTACATTGTACATTGTACAGTGTATAATGTACAATGTGCAAAATACAATATACATTGTACACGATACATGCTACATGAGTCAGTCATTCAGCTAAAATTCATTCAAAGACTCTTCTATTTTTCTTCATCTAGTTGAAAAAGTCTCAACGCTCAATTCTCAATTCGCAAGCCAAAATGAAAGGAAAGAAGAAGCCGGAGAGAAAGAAAGTTGAGAGGGGATAATAATAAAGAATGAAAGGCAGAGAGAGAGAGAGAGAGTGAGTGAGAGAGAAAAGGAGAGAAAAATGACGTCTATTTAAATTCCTCAAATTTGAACTAGAATGGAGAATAGAGTTTTCTCTCCGAAATGACAAAGAGAGAGAGAAACTGACAGAGAATACAACATATCGTTTTGCTCCTATTCCTATTCGTATTTGTTGGCCAGAAGCTAATGTACGTGCCATGTTCAATATGCACATGGTACACTGTACACTGTACAGACTTTCTCCGTCTCTCTGACTAGTTATCTCTTCTCCCACTTCCCACTTGAATCTTTCCATGCCAATTATTGCAGGATGGGTATTTAAATGTGTCGCAATGCAGTGTAGAGTGTAGAGTGTAGCTCAGTGTGACTCACAAGTCACAAGTCTAAAGTCACTAGTCAGTGAACTGATGAGAAACAAAAATACAAAATACACAATCTACATGACTTTATGTGTAATGAAGACGGGAACTCGTCTATTTTTACTGCCTCAATACTCAATACACAATACAGATATCACATGAATTTAAATGGATCAAGACTCAAAGCTCAAAGCTCCACAGTCATGATGAAACCATTCTCATGATAATTATTTTATCTAATTGATAATTGTGCTTGATTTTTCCACTACATCCACTGCAGACTTGCACAAAATTTAGGACAAAAAGTTTGCAAATACGTAGCTTAAACTTGAGTGATGTTGTTGTCTCTCAAGAACAATCCTAGAAAATAAAAATGACAATTTTGTCGACAGTTTTCAAGGGAGGCAGGGTAAAATATTTAAAAAATGAAATATTATCAATTATCAATTATTTCGCGAGTCGGTAATATTGAGGACCTTTGATAGAAATATTATGAATTATGAGAAATGATAATATGAGGAGAAGCATGTAAAATGTAAATGTTAAAATAGCATGAATATTAAATTCTAATGCGTCCAATATTTCAATATTTTAACATTCCCGCATACAATATTTAAATATCCATTTTTTCAAAAGTGAGTTGCAGCTGGAAGAGATTCCAACGCCAACGCCAATGCCAACCTCAAAATTTAAAACCAAATTTTTCTTCCATCTTCGTCCTTTTTGGTAGCTCAAAACTCAAAACTCAAAACTTTAGAATAGAGACTCAGTTTGAGGTTTAAGTTTTTCCACTTGCTTGATTTCACTAACCTATCGCATATCCACATTCGCCATTCTTTGCCGTTTTGCTCGGTTTTGGTTTGAGGAGAAAGTTTATAGTTTATGTTTGATGGTTACATAATAGGTATAAAGCATATGCTACATAATGTATAGTGTTGAAAGTCTGGATTTTTATGCAAAAAAAAACATTGGAATATTGAGACAGTTTGAAACTATTCGAGTGTTTACTTACTCTTCTCTACTTTTTTTACCTTTTATACGATTTTTCTCTCCTTCTTTTTCCTTCTTCTTGAATCTTGACTGATATTGAAGATGCGTTGCAAGTTATAATTCATTCAAAAGTGTATTTTTTATGTTCATGTCTCTATTCCATTTCTATTTCTGTAAGATACTAGAAATTTCCTTTGGTATCTAGTATCTATGATTTAGATTTCAGACTCTAAGTTGTAGATTGTGGTCGTCGCATTTACTTTTATGACCTGTTTTGTATTTTGTACAGCCACTTGCATCAAGAATGGAGAGATGGCAAGAAGAAAGAAAGATGGTGAAAGTGAGAGGAAGTGAGATCATAACGAATTATATAGAATACAACAGAATAGAATACAATACAATACAATGGAATGGAATGGAATGTAGAAGAGAATGAATGGATGTTTGATGGACTTTATTATGATCATTATTAGCATTATGACGGTTATTATCTGTAGAATGAAGACGGTAGAATTTATACAGGATGATGAATGCCGAGGGCATATTGTGTTATAAACACATGACGTACTTTTTGAGGGCATATCAAGGAATCTACAATCTACAGTCGGCGGTCGGCGGTCTAGGGGCTACGGTAGAAAATAAAAAGTTGCTCTTCATCCTTTTTAACTTTATTGCCCTATCGAGCCCCTGGGGAAGATGAAGAGGATGAAAAGGATGAAGATGAAGAAAATAAAAGTGAAGTGAAGGAGGGTAGTTACAGACTACAGACAGTTTTAAATGGGTGATGCCCACAGTGCCATAGTCATTTTCCCTTTCTCTTGCTAACTTTCTCTGTCCATCGCCTGTCTTGTATGTTGCATGTGGGCAAGTAGCACAACCATAGACCATAAACCGCTACCACTCGATTCATCTTGATTCTAGATTCTAGACTCTCTATCCGAATATGATGGCCTGTTATAAAAACAGAGGAGATGGTTTGAATGCACCAATTCTTAGGGATACGCACAAGAAAATAAAAGGAAAACACATTCCGGATGTAGGCAGAAGCCATCAGAAGGAGCGAGAACTCTAAACTCTAGACATATTGAATGTCTGAGTTGAAAGTTTCCTAAAATCCGTGCCTACTTCCAGTGGTCACATGTGTCATGTCAAATGTGGTTCGAGTTTGGAGTTTGGGGGTTGAGATTTGATATATCTTGATATATATAAATGGATCTACTGTGCGATGTAGCAAAAAACATGCAGACAACTTTGGCTTAGAAAGAAAAAGACAGGAAATTTAGTTAGTTTTAGATCCAACTCACAAGTCAGCTTAAAATTTGCAGTGCGGGTGTAGATTTGACATGGTATTTTTGTATGAAACAAGGTAGAAAAAAGTATATTTGTTTCATATTTGGAATTGGATTTATTCCAATTTTTCCACTTGTGCTGGCAATTTAGATTCATCTTTTATTAAGGCTCTACTGTCTACTGTCACCAGTCACCACTCACCAGAAGAATGTCATCCACTAACAAGTATCAAGTGTACATATCAAAAATAAAATAAAATCAACGGTCAACACATACGGACACATACGATATGCTCATCCATGTACATTATGCATTGTACACGAGGTGTAATATGGGTATATGGACTAGGGACTTTTGACTATTCCCAGGTTGGGAGCGGTGAGCACCTCCTCATCAAATATTTACAGGTTTCACACAGCTCTGGACCCCACTCGACTTGACTCGAGCTTTGACTTGAACTTTTCTCTAAACTCTAAACTCTAGACTGAATTCCATGTGAACACTTTGTGTACAGTGTTCTTTGCTTCGTAAAAACATACAGATAAATAAACTAGAGTAGCAGAAGAGAACCAAAAATGCAAGGACGGAATACAGCATTGTTGAAAATTTTGCAAGGTAAAAGTTCAACTACATAAAGTACATAGAGATGGGACCACCCATGTAGCTTCTAACTCGTAGCATGTAGGATGTAGGTAGATGCACTGTAATGTAAGGACTACTGTAGGTTGTAGGTACTTTTAAAAATTGATGAGCTCCGTCCTCTCTGTACTACAATAGTTTCTTGTTTGTGTTTTACTTTTCTTCTACGACGACTTGGACAAGTGTACATTGTACATACAACGTGTGTATATATCTACTACGGGATAAATATAGTCACTTGATCGGATAGTCGGCGGTGTTGAGCGGAATGTGGAAGGATACTGCTAAACTTTGGATTACAAAGCTAGTTGCCAGTTGCACACGACAATGGAGACTGATAGACTTTATCGTTTTCATCAACCTCTCTAGTCTCTAGTCTCCAGTCTACTGTCTCATCTAGTGTCTAGTGTCAAGCGTCGAGTCTCGAGTCTCGAATCTCGAGTCATCCACCTTTTTTATTGCCAAAGTTGTACTCAATTTTACCTATTCCCATTTCCAGTCACTGTCAACTGACAGCCGACAACTGACAAGTGTCAAACATGAGCCATCACAAAACACATAGAAAATAGAGATGTACAATCCCCAGTGTACGATTCAATTCCACTGACTGCAGTTTGAGTAGATTGTAGATGGCAGATACAAATGAATTGACTGTACTCTATACTCTAGACTCTAGAGTTTTGACTTGTCGAGTCTGAAATCTAGAGATCTAGAGATCTAGAGATCCTTGATATACGATAAATAAAATCCTAGATATCCTTGATATTGTATTCATCAAAATTATGTAATTAAAAAATTGAAACAGAGAACCACGGCATTCAATAAAGAGTTACGTGAATAACATAATATACAAGATCCAGTGCAACGTAATATGCAGCTACATTGGGTAATAATAATAATTTGATATCTTACACATGATTTGTGATATGTGATGTATTTTGGTTGACACGGGTCTTGAAAGGAAAAATACCAAATAGAAAAAGGAGAGGCACCCACAAAAGTGGAAGAGATGGAACATTATCAACATTAAAAGGGTTGAATTTAAGATTTGAGCTGAGCTGAGCTGAGCTGAACCAAGCTAAGCTAAGCTGAGATGAATGGAGAGTTGTAGTTGTAGTTGGACTGTGATGCTGTTTTTTTCGTTCTCTATGCTCTACGACTATTGTGTATATTTGTTGATGTACAATGTACATGTGAGGCAGTGTGTATAGTGTATAGTGTATATTTAGAATGTATTAGGCCGAGGTGTGTGTAAACTGTAAACTCTTTGGAAATAAGGACATAAAATGTCAAAGGGAAAGGAGGAAAGAGGAAAGGGAATTATCTTGTTGGTTGATGTGTTGTGTTGTGTCTAGTTTGTAGTGTCTAGTGTCTAGCGTCTAGTGTCTAGTGTGATGATCAGCATGAGTATCTTGCTCCTAGAAATGGTAATAGAGATGGTGACGGTGATGGAGGCTACTATGACGACCATGTCCCTGCTCCACTCGATCCTCCATTCTCGATTCTACTACCACTACTTTCTGTACTTTTTACTTTGTAGTATAAAAGTAGTAGTGTGTAGTTTTATTGTGCGTAGCCCTTCTACTTTGTACATTGTACACTGTATAACTGTATACTTTTTGTACGAGGTATTCTGTATTCTGGTTGCTAAGAGCAGATCCGAGATCGGAGATCGGACTTTCCATCCATCCATCCATCTGCGACCACACAGACACAGACACACACTCTCTTCCATATGAATCAGAGTCAGAGTCAGAGTGGAAGTGAGATGAGAGATGAGAGTCAAAGAGAAAATGACTTCATCTCTGGAGAGATTTAAACCTCGTATAATATAATATCTGTACATTGTACATTGTAGACAGTATATTATAGAGGCCATCTCCTTGTCATTTTCATTGTCCTTGCTCTCCGACTCCATTCCACTCCACTACCGTCATTTTCAGCACATATGGGACACAAGGATTCCTCAGTGGATGCTGTATGAAGGATAAAGAGTGAAGATAGTGTATTGTATGTATAGGTAATAGGTATACAGTATAAACAGAAGATACACATTCATTATGCATGTAAAATGTACATTGTACATTGTACATGGCGGATGATAAACTACCGTCTAAAATCCAAAGTCCAGAGTCTAAAGTCTAGTATAATATTTGCTCATGTACCCGTACCAGCATGTCGGAGTGTCTGATACATGACACATGATACATGATACACTCTGTGACATGACAGTTCTCGACCCGTCTCCCGACTTTCCACTTTCTCTCTGTTTGTCTGTTTGTCTGCTTGGCTATTTGGCTATTTGTCGGTCTACAGAGATACAATGTGCAATGTACACTGTACATATGCCTGTACTTGTGCCTAATCTAGTTGACAGTTTGTCCAAGATGACACTACACCCGACTCTACACGGTATTATTTTGTACACTGATGGTGCCATGATCATCTCACGTCTCTGCATTCCGAGTACCAATTATCCTCGAGTCTTTTGTATATATTGGTCAAGCCAAGCCAGAAATGGCAAGGCCAGTATTTACTGGCATCTACTACTACTAATAATCCATCATCCATCCAACTGTGGAGAATGGAGAATGGAGAATGTCCACCTATGAATATGAATTATACATCAACCATTCCATGCTCCATACTCCGTACTCCACTCTCCATTTTCAATACTCAATGCTCAATACATCATGTTACTCTTGATCCTCCGTCTATTGTCTATTGTCTATTTTTCCTCCCTTTTCCACAATAACATATTTATTCCAGATTCTCTTATTTAATATTTAGTAGTTGCTATTTGATATTTTGTACTTATCCAATTTTCTCTCTTGGGGAGAAATTTGAGTATTGAGTATTGAGTAGTCAATAATCAGTAGAGGTACAGCTTGTATTGTATCTTGTGTATACAAACTTTGAAGGAGACGAGATTGACGTTGGTTACAAATTACAAATTGGAGCAAATGATCTATAATCTGCAGACTCGCATCTAGTATCTACAAATGAAAGGATTACCATTCCAATTCATTCCAATTCATTCGCATTCCCATTCTCTGTCTATATTTGTATTCTTCTGCTTTTCACAGGATTAAGGATATTAGCACTGTGCAGATACTTGATACTCAAAAGTAGGCACTAGAACCTACAACCTAGACTCGCGTATTCATACGAGTCAAATTGTTTATATAATACAAAGTCTAGTGCAAAGGAGAGAAATGTATGGTTGATTAGATGGATCGGCTCTTCACAATGACTTTCTCCGTCTCTCTCTGTTGGGACTGCAGCTCATTCACTCACTCATACAACATTCGCTCGTTCGCTCGCTGTTAGGTGTGAGCTGTAAGCAAATGTGTACATGCACAATATACAACATACATCCTGTGTGGTTTCACTTTGGTGGTGGAAAATGAGATGTACTGCTGTTATACATGTAGAGAAGAGAAAAAGAAAGTTGGTAGTGGTGTTTGTAGGTTGTAAATACAGGGGACAGGGTACAATTTGCATGTACTGTAATTCCTAGTTCGTATTTCCCATGTCGTATTTTGTAGTCATGGATTAGTCGGTGGAGAGATTCAAATTATAAATATATAATTACACTACGGCTACTTTTACCCGCAATGCATCTAGCATCTAATGTCTAGCATCTAGGATCTGGAGTATAGAGTCTGCATGTCCCTCTGCAATCCCATTCACACAGTGTATAATTCCTAAGCTGAGTTAGCGTCAGAGTTGGAGTAATCCAATAAGTCAAGAAGTAAACTAGCTGAAATCTGGATGGAAATCTGTTTAAAATTTGTACAAGAACAAGAAGAGGACAAGAAGAGAAAGAGAGACGGAGAGAAATGGAGAGAGTGAGTGAATAATTATAATTTTGTAAGAACCCTCCGGGATGCTCGATTCTCGAGGATGATGTATTATGTATTATGTAGATCATGTTACTAGTTACTACTTGTACACTCGTACACGTTTACGTTCACTTAGATCCCCATTCCGAGTAATAATAATACACAAGTACATGTGGATTAAAATTCCAATACTTGTTAATTTACTCTTACATTGTACAAGTTGTACATGATACAGTAACTTGTACATTATACAGACTACAGACGTGTTGTAAATTGTACAATGTATGGTGTACAATATATGTAGGTGACTCGACTGGATTCTGGATTAGATTAGATTAGATCCGCCATGGGAAATTCAAATAAATAAAACTGGGCTATTTTTAGATCCTCTCATCAACTAGAGTCTCTACTTTCTACTTTCTACTCTCTAGTTTCTAGTCTCTGTACTTTGTACTCTACACTCTACACTCGTGCATATTGTAAAAGTGCGAAACTTTTTTTCCTTTCCAGTAAATATAGACTACAAAAAGAATACTTTTAGTGAGTTTTATCCCTCATTTTGGATTCTACATTCTAGATTCTAGATTCTACATTTTAGAGTGATACATGATGTATGATGTGTGATGCATGATGCGGGAATGGAGAAAGTGGGAAAAGTGGGAATGTGAACTTTACGATCCATGTAATCCATGACTGGTTGACCTTTTCTACTTTTACTCCACGAGGCTCAACTCAACTCGATTCAGCTCGACTTGGTTCATAACACTCATGTTTGCACTAGGTGTGTCAGTGTGCCGTTGACTCTGTGTGTGGACTTTATAAGGCGGTTTTTGAATTCGGTGATGAATATTGTATGGGTATAATGAAAAGTTTGTCTGTGTAAAATAATATTATAGAGTATATCATGTATATCATGCTACTGTATACATAATTTATTATAATATATTATATTAGACAGTGTAATATATAACATAAGTATGGACGTGTACATAATACATAAAGAGCCTGTGCTGTGCTATGATGTAGTCGACTTTGACTGTGATCAATACATAATGAGAAATGAATTACTAGCACTAGAATCTACAATCTAGATTCTAGAATCTACTGAGAATTGAGAACCAGCTCAAGAAACTTTTGAACTATTACTTTTGAGCCTTGAACTTCTTGTCATGAAAAATGTACCAGAGAGTTTTATTCACTTACGGGTAAAATTTAAAATGAGAAAGTGAGCCAAAATTCCACATGTTTACATTCTAGTCTTTCAGAATTCTTCACTTAGATACTAGATACAGCTACAATCTTTACTCTAAACTATAAACTGTATAGTTTGTATTGTATTGTATTGTATATTTGAGGTTCCGATTTCAAGCATTTGCCTGAACTCGGAAGCCGCTCCGGCCACCAGTGGGCCTATTGCGGAACTTCCTCTTACAAATTAATATGTGCTTGTGAGGAA
>JAQGBH010000293.1:0-58919 GCA_034698265.1 Sminthurinus aureus | reverse complement strand
CAGCCGTTTGGGCTCCAAGGATGCCCCTACGATTTTCTTTGTGAACTCAAAACGAAAATATATCTTCCTTCCCTTAACGCTTTATACACTGCACTGTGCTCATTACCAATTCTATTTCAATTGGCTTAATCGGCAGTGTTATGATCCTTGTTGTTCACAATTTTTCTTAATAGGTACAAAAGATGTTCTTTTTATATCCTGATCCTCATTGTAAGTATTTTGTACTATAATCTATAATATATTATATATTTTATATATCATATCCTAGTTTTCTTTTTACATCAAATCGTAGAATTAAAAATTGCATGTATCTAATCTATGAATAAATACACTTAATGATATGGAGTAACCAAATACTTATTTGTATTTTCTTTTCTGTTTTACTCTACGTTTACTAGTCAAAAAATCAAAGTACAAATGGAGAATTATTAATGATGTCCTTCTTGCTGAATATGCATACGTCCTTGCTAAAAATGTAAGTCATTTCATGCAAAAATTGTTTTTAGAATCAATGTTTTCATTTCAATAAGTTGACCTTTATTGCTACCAAAATTCCAAACATATTATATTATACCTGACGTTGATGATGTGATTTGTGCAACATTACAAGCATTCTGGATTCTTTATTCATTTTAGGCATTAGTCTATACAGTTACTGATGTAAAAGACCTTCACGATTGGATGGTCAAACACTTTTCTGAGCATCCTCTTTTTCAACCACTGAGTGATGATGAATTGGTAAGCAGCGTTGGTTTTTATTGGACATTTTTAGTATAGTACATTTACACATTTAATGCTCGTCATGTTAATATTCATTTAAAAAATCATGCATACAACATATTATGCTATATAATTCGTTTTGTCTGTCAACTGTTGACGTCAATCCATGGATTTTACAGCTTATAATATGGTATTGTAATATTTGTATTTGCACATCCATACATGTGTGTTTTACTGTTTTTCTTTCTCGATATATTTTAGAGTTCTGATGTAGTTGGTACTTTAATTATGGATAGTACGGAAGAAGGAAAGAAAGTTACAAGAATGGGTGGTAGTAAATTTGTTAAAGTTTTCAGAAGAATTGAATATCCTGGACTTGAGAATAATAATGATGCGACGTAAAACAAGTAATTTTTTTAATAATGTTAATCTTCTTTTTTTCTAAATATTGTTTTTGGTAATGTACTGTGCTTATGTAAGTATAAGCTTGGTAACATTTGTATATTTACACAACGCATTATTAAGCGTATATTTTATATTATAATCAAAGTATTTAAAAAAATGTTAAAATCACAAGCGATTATCCTAAGAGCTTGTTAAAAAAACATACTTTATTACAATAATATTACTTGAAACTTGAAACAATTTAAATTTCTTATTTTATGAAGTAAATTGTCTAATCTAATATCTAATAAAATGCGTAAAGCAATTTTCATTTTATGAGAAATCAAAACTTGTGTTCAAATATTGTCCACCTTAAATGTTACACAGTAGTTTCTCCTAGATTCAAGTCAATGGTCAACTGATGGACAATATAGATGTACTTTTATACAGTCGCATACTGTTTTAAAACTCATAATATACAGGGACTCGATAATCTTCTTCTCCTTTTAAGTATGCAGCATAATGTTTTTCTGATTACTTACTTAAATACTTTGGTGTGCATTTTGTAGAATTTTCCCCATGAGTAAATTCCAACTGCACTCGTGCATCTCATTTTCTATTATTTGCTCTTTAGCTTATACTGACTTTTACGCAAACTTATGTTTAGGATGTATAAGTTTTATAATAATTTTTATGCATTTTACAAATTAGTGTTTTATCATGCAGAACAAAAAAGTGCACATCGTATGGTTCATCAATTTAAATATATTGTTGCAGTGAGAGTCATGACTCATGAGAAATATACACTATAGAACGTTATATATAAAATGTATGTATCATTTCCATAATTCCTCTTCTTTTCATGAGTGATTTGAGTACACAGTGTAAGTTATCCAAGCATATGCTTTTTTGTATGGTCAAACACACGTATTAATGAAATGTCTATATACTAGTCATTATTTATTGCTATATATTAAATGCCAGCTCATTATTTTACAAAAAATGTAAATACTGTGAGTAAAAGGTCAAAATTCTATGATTCTGTGTCCAATTCTGAACGATGAGTTAATCTAATTTTTTTTATGTTTTATTACTTTCAGTTACTTATCCTTCTCACCTATTATCTAACACTAAACATATTACGCTTTGTTGTGTATGACTGTAGTACATTACATAAAATCCGTTAGTGTAAGGTAAAAAAAGTCATAAGTCATATTTAGATAGCTTGTTTATGTATAGACACAATTCACTTTCATTCATTCACGTCACAGCACATGTTAGGATTTTATTCAGAAACATCAATGTCATTCTTTTGTACTTTTGAAAAAAATAGCTCTTTTTTTATATTATAACATAGCATAGGACAAAAGAAGAAAAACAGCCTCACTTCATTTAGGCATCCTGAGTCTGTATAAAGTTGTGCATTGTAATAAAAGTAATGTAATGGTTTATAATAGTTCTCACCTTTGCTATTTACCTAGGTATGACCGTACATGTATATTATAATATGCAGTAAATTTCCTTTTCAATTTCTGATCCTTTTATTGGAATTTGTACGATTGTCAATTTACTTTACAGTTAGTAGGTACTACTGACTTTCATTCAGTTTACTGTTACTTTCAACTGCATAATATTTAACTATTATGTAGTGCTTATGTCATTCTCTTTATCATTTAACAACCAGCAATCGGTCAATTTTTTTTTGTTGCAAAAATGCAGGGAATGTTTACCATTGACCATGTATAAAGGTAAATTATATAATATGTCACTATCTTTTATAACATTTTCTTTTGTGGTCATTCGTATTAAGTATGGACAAGAGTGTACCATCTTCACACACATAAATATACATAGTAGATCACACATTTGTACTGATCTGCATCAGGTTGTATAAAAGACACTTGGATGGAATTTTCTTATTCATTGGTCATTCAACAATTGGCAGAAGAAAAGCTACTAGTATTATAAGTTATTAGTTATAAGAGCTATTATTTTCAGTCAATGTTCAATAAATTAAGCAACTTGGATTTTAAACATTACAAATTTATGAAAAACATATTACATGGGACAATATCTAACCATCAGTGCAAAATATTTCAAAGCTTTGTTTCAATATGAACGTGCCTAGAACAAAGGCCAAGTTTGCACCGCAAAGTGTTCTTGCCACCGTTATAATTTTCCAGCTTTTGTGCTTCAGTCCCGGATCGGCATTTTTGTTAAGAGGTATTTATCATTTATCAGTGCTAATTTTTTATACATAAACATATACGATTTACTAAAGCATACTCACAGAAAATGTAAAATGTACTTTATACACTCAATTTCACTTATAAAAACGTATTATGCAATTCTTATTTTTAGTAGTGTCGTCAATCTGTCAGCAAGGGACGATTTGGACTCCAGTGCCAAGTACCGTTGGGCAACTCTGTCTTCAATGTCTCTGTGTAAAAATTAATCTATCAATTTGTAAACAAGTATTCATATTATCCCCTACCGCATGCAATCTTCCTACTGCCGCACCCGCAGTTGTAACGGTGGCTACAGCTGCAACAATTGCTACTACTACTATTGCAACAACAACAAGGCCATTGTCAACATTTTTCCCTGGTAAAAAGAAGAAATAGAGACACTCAAAAAATCTTGATTGTTAAAATTTTAAAAGTTTAAAGTTGATTGTGAAGAAAAATGGCGAGCTACATGAACAAATGCACTCACTTTTCATTTTTATACATACGATACTACATACTCTCCGTGGATGCTATTCTATAGTATTTTGTGGAACTTAACAAAATGCATATTTTACCAACACTGGTATTAGTATAGAACGTTTATAGTACAATTTTAATCATTAAATATTTGTTAATTTTTACATTAAATTGCACTGACTTTGTTGTGTTAATAAATTGTTTGTTTATATTATACATTATATTATAGAACAATGGATTTTTCCCCGTAACGTTTATTCTCATCACATTTGAAGACAACCATTGAATCGCATAAAATATACACGATTTTTTTTTTCAGTTAAGTTTTTTATGGCATCCCATCCTGTGTAGATCTAGATAAAAAAAGTATATGACGCTTCATGTGCTTCGCGTTTCCATGGTCATGGTCTAATTTTTTTTTAAATACGTTCAATTTAAAAAAAAAAACAACACTCTTTTTTAATTTAGAACCAGGAACACGTTTCTGTGAACTGCTATAACCTATAACCTATAACTGTTTAAAGTTTAAAGTACAGAGTATTTTGTATTTTGTATTTTGTGTAGCATGTTGTGTTTGTGATTTGTGATTTGTGCATGTATTTATTTTAATTTTTAATACTATACTATTATTCATTGAGCAATTATATTTGGATTTTAAGTTTTTTTAAAGACCATGTCCGTGTGTTTTTAAACCCTTTTATGTTTAAAGTAGAAAGTAGATCTTCCGTATTCCATAATACATAATAAATTTTATTCCATATATACTAAAAGTTTAGTTAAATAATAAAACCAAAATGGAAAGTAGTATACTTCAATTAGCTAGATTAAATCCGTTTAAAAATCCATTTACAACAGCATCCTGTCAAGGGAGGAATATTGACAGTAACAATAATAACTATGTTCTTGGTGAGAAAGGGAATCCATTTTGTAGTGGAGGAGTTCTTGGTAAAAATAAACTTTTGAGGTCCTCAAGGTCATCAACTCTGGTTCCAGGACGAAATATTGCTTTTGCAGCAGCCGCAGGTATTCATAGTTTTTTTTACATTCACTATGTGTATTCTACATTCTACATTATATAATATGTTTTATCCTAGTAATAAATACCCATTCAATACTGAAATCTACTTGTTTATAAAGTCTGATGAAACTTTGTAGATAGCTTTATGATTTGTTTAATGCAGTGATATTAATGCTGTATGTATTGTTCTCGTTTCAAGACGACGTCGAATTTGGCAGTACACGATATTTCGTTCTATGCAGTTTGGGTGGTTTGTTATCTTGGTACGTTTTCATTGTATTTGGATGATGTGGAAGAGTTGCATGTTTTTATGTGTAGAAGTCAATATTCATGTATTTATTATGTTTTATTAGTTCTTAATTTTTAATGGAGTATAAAATAATACGTACCAAATTTTTCATAGTGGAGTCACACATACTCTTGTTGTCCCGTTGGATTTGGTAAAATGCCGTCTCCAAGTAGATCCAGCGAAGTACAAGAGTGTTCTGAATGGATTCAAGGTATTTAAGCATTATGTTTAGTTAATGAAAACGTTCTCAATCAATTTTCAAGTATCCGTTTCAGCACCCAGTTTTGTATATCTATAAAATCATTTCCATTTTTGTTTTCAAAAGGTTACAGTAGCTGAGGAAGGTGTAAGAGGACTGGCTAGAGGATGGGCTCCTACTTTCATCGGTTACTCGATGCAGGTAATCTTCACATTTTATCGTAGTAATGATTTGCAATGATTTTTTCATGGACATGGACACCTTAATTTAAAATTTAATTCATAAAAATGTGTAATACTTATATGTACAATCTATTTTGTTTGACTTAGGGATTATGCAAATTTGGACTTTATGAAGTGTTCAAGGTGCAATATAGTCGTATGCTTGGGGAGGAAAATACTTACACTTATAGAACTTATTTGTATTTAGCAGCTTCTGCATCTGCTGAATTTTTTGCGGATATTGCTCTCAGTCCTATGGAAGCTGTGAAGGTACGACTTTTTATTTTCCCCAATTCTTAATACTTAATAATTAATAATATTTTTTATCGTTGATCATTACACCATTACATGCTAAATCCATTTTATTATATAATTTTGTTCGATTTGATATCATATAGGTGAGAATGCAGACTATACCCGGTTTCCCAGGTACCTTACGAGCTGGACTTCCAGCCATCCTTAAGGAAGATGGTGTAGGAGGTCTTTATAAATCCCTAGTTCCATTATGGGCAAGACAGATACCGTATACAATGATGAAATTTGCATCGTTTGAAAAAACTGTAGAATTATTGTATCAGTAAGTTTTTGTTGTTGACTATTTACATTTTCATAACTTTCACATTTATTACATACTACATACTCATGTATTATTAAAAATTCAAATCACCGTTTTCGTTTTCTTACATTTGCACGTTTTTTTTGTACACATTATAGATATGTTGTTCCTAAACCACGAGACCAAACTACTAAGGGAGAGCAACTTGTTGTCACTTTTGCTGCAGGTTACATTGCTGGTATATTCTGTGCTATTGTTTCTCATCCTGCTGATACGGTTGTTTCAAAATTGAATCAAGCTAAAGGTAGTTCAGTCGGAGAAATTGTAAAGAAAATGGGATTTCGGGGTATGTGGGGTGGTCTGGGTGCACGTATTATCATGATTGGAACGTTAACTGCTGCACAGTGGTTCATTTATGATGCTGTCAAAGTTGCTCTTCATCTTCCTCGTCCTCCACCTCCATCAATGCCCGAGGTAAAAACTACTATACAATCCGAATGTTATTGATTGCATTTCAACATTTAGAGAATTACATATTATTATTATGGTTTTACACTTACACCCCTTAATCATGCACACACGATTGAAGGGTGTAACAAAAATGTAAAAATGACGTATGCTTTATACATGTATATATAAACTAGATGTATTTTTGCTTTCTTTTTTACAGTCCCTTCGGCGGAAACTAGAAGGTGGGAATAAATAATGAACATAATAGGCATCAAATAAGAACTTACACATATAATGATAATATATTACAAACTTTTAATACAAAGTTGTATTTGAATTCTTCACCTCTTTTAATAAAATGATTTTTTTCTATAATTTATAAAAATAAACAACGACACAAAGAAACAAACATTCTTGCTCTTTCTACTCATTTGTTGTTGATTCTCCATTCTTTCTCTTGAACTTTAATCTTTAATCTTTAAATATTGTGTACATCATTCTCGTAAAACAATTCACATAGTTAATTTTTAATTTATCTTGTTTTCGTCCACGTGTTACTTATTACGTATCCTTTTGTAACACATGACCAAGTTTGTTTTATTCTTTATCTAATATTTTATCAATCTGTAGCTTCCTCAACTTCAGTAAACATAGGAATAACACAAGTAAAACGTTATGGAGGTTTGCATACATCTATCATTTATATAATACATATGTACATAGCATAGAAGGCAACGACGGATAGTATTATTTTACGTAATTGATCGTCAATATTCGGCAATACAAAATGTGTAACATTACACATACGTACATAAAGAGGAGGTGAAAATACAAAATATACTGTATCAGTTGGCGAGTACCCCCAAGGAGTCTCATTGCTTACATACAGGTGTATAGAGTACGGAAAAGACACAGCAGAACCCTATCCTGGTGGACTTTCCAGGGAATTTGGTTAGACCTCTTCCATGTTCTTCATCCAACAGTCCGATTATTATATATGTGAAAGTAAGGTATGAAGGGAAGGCTTACTTTTGGGTCAACCTATAGTCAGATACATATGTACATATCCAGCAATATATTCAAGGTAACTTTCATCTGACATGTATTTAGTATGATGTATCATATCCTAAGTAGTTATGTGCATGACTGAAAACGGAAGTATATATATGGAATATATTATAGGTGTTATTTTTCCGTTTCATATAGCTCCTCTTTGTTCTTTGTTATAATTTATCAATTATTATTATCTATTACGTACCCTATCCATTTAATGTTCCAAATGAAACTACCTACATAAATATATACGTATATTATGTGTGCATATACGCACAAGCACCATCAAACTTATCAACGTATATGATAAATGAAAAGCTAGAAACAACAACTCTGGTCTTCCGTGTTCAATAGGAGGGACCAAAAATAGGGGGAAGAATTCATCGTCAGTCCTCTTCTTCGCCATCGGTCGGTTGCCCTCAAAGTTTTCCCTAGCCTTGTCCATTCTCCGTCATATATATTTATATATATATATTTCTACATTGTTCCTTTTCTTGTCTCTTGCCACCTCTTTCTTTCTTTCCCTTTTCTCCAGTCTCTAAGCTGACGTGTGTTTTGAAAGTCAAAGGGAAAAAAAGTCTACAGTTTCTCATTTTTAGTTCGTCAGATTATTGTCAATTGTGAAAGTATTGTGAATAGAGTATTAAATTGAATATTGTGTATTTTTTTAATTCTTTGATAGAGTTAAAGTTGAGATAAAGTGGGTGCTAACAAGATATTTAAATTCCTAAATACTTTTTTTTATAAAGTTTAACTAGATCCATTTTTGAAAAATGGATCAGTTTCCTAAAAAGATCATTTTTAGTGGATGTGTCCTTGCGGGAATGACTCTCGCAATGGGCTGGGGTGGACTTCAAATCATTATAAATGGAGAAATTGGAAAGGTAAAGTACAATAGAAACCATCACAATTCATAACAATAATCATTGTTGTTTACGGAGTTAATACAAACCATTTTGAGTGTAAATGAACACAACATAGCACATATTATAGTCTACATTTTTTTTGTACCAAACGTTTAATGCTGGTCAGAAGTTATTATGATTATACGTTAATTCGAGCTGGAATAATCTGACACTCAATCTCAATTAGGAATTAGAGTAGAAATATTTAACTGCAAGCTTTAGATAAAAGAGCCCATTGAACATTGAATTGATAATCGACCAAGGACTAAAAGAAACATTTTTCATGGTTAATTTGTAATTAAAACTTAAATTAAAAAAAGCGTAGCAATGTTTTAAGATCGTTGGCATTCGAATCATGATAATTCTTAATCCTTAGGGTGTACAAATCCATCTACATGGCCTTTCATTCTATCAGTCATTTCAAGTTTCAACATGGCTAACCCGGAAACGTTTATGTAGTGCTTACTTTTCTGCGCACCTTGCGTCAGTACCAGAAGAAAGCTTCATATTTTTTCAATTCTCTGTACTAAACTGTAGGTAGAATTTTTTACTGTGTGTATAATAGATAATAGATAATGTACAATGGAATAGAATAGAGCATGGATGTTGCTTGATATTAAAAACTAATATAGGTCCTACATTCATCTTTAACTATTATTAGCTTTTTGTATTCCATTCTATTTAAAAAAATTCTGTGATTGAAAAAAACTGTCTCAGATGGTACATTTGTAATTATTGTGATCCAAATTTAAGGTTGATTATTATGAAACAAAGCTCCTCAAAAATATTCATATACGTATCGGCTATTAGCTGTACATTGTACATTGTACACTGTAAAGTATCCGTTGTATTGTATATTGTGTATATTATTGTAGTCCACGAGTAGATATAACGTCAACTAAAATCAAGTATGAATAATAAATGGGAACAAAGCTTCAATGTACCACTTTAATAGCTATTGATTGCCGAAAATACATACTGTGAGGTTGGCCATTGGTCAGTCATACGCCGTATAATATATATGTATGTACTTCTTCATTTCGTTCTCGTACATTCTGTACTTAGTTTTTAGGTATCTCCACTCTCTTTCTCCTACTTTCTCTCCCTCTCTCGCTGTTGTTTTTGTATCAAAAATTGACAAACCTTGAGAAATTCCAATATTCAATATTCCCGATACAAGATTACTGTTGTGTATACGTGTGTGTGATTTTATGTATTGTTAAAGTCAGGATTCCACCTTTTCATCATAAGGGATCGAGGAAAAGCCCCTCAGAATTTAGAGCGTATTCCATATGTACATAGTGTAATGAGTAGTGAGTAGTGATGTGTACGTAGCTTTATGTATAGAGTATGGATACTTTTATGAGGATGTGCACATATATTAATGTTGACCGAGTCGTCATTAAAAAAGTGTTACATTTTTTGGGAATAACTTTCTTTGAAATAAAACTCTTGCTCATTTAATCAATAATACATACGTGAGACCAGTTCTTTCTACAAAATAAAGCAGTTGACCCTTTCCTTTTCCATTTGGTTTTATTTACTTTATACATCTTTATGTTCTATTTTTTGTTAGAAAATTATGGTACATACATAAAAAAGATGACTTCATATATTTCATACATGCTTCCTCACTTGGTACAAACTGCAGTTATGTATCGAGTACATGGAAAAAAATCTACGTATGACGTAATACTTCATTGCATAAAATTGGAGGTGAAGGAAAATGAATGATGTTTCACGTGCATGTGTATTTTATAAGCTGTGAGCCATAATGAACATTTTTCTGATAATTAAAAACTTTTATGTTTGTTTTAATTACAGCAAATGAGATTGATAAACGGTACAGATACTTATAGATACTGGCAGAAAGTGGCTATACCCGTTTCCGTTTCTATTTTCTTATTTAACTTGACTAATCCAGATGAAGTTGCGAATGGGGCTAAACCAATGCTGATGGAACTGGGACCTTATGTCTACAAGTAATACATTAATCAAGCTAAATAATTTTCTTTGGCTTTTCAAACAGTAATTTAAATTTCAAAATATGAGCACTAGCAATCAAAAATCAAATGGAAAATGGAACATTTGAGCAACGTAATTTTAAGTCTTTGTGACATAACTCATAAATAATACATGTATTTTTTGCACTTTTCCTCATTTTAGAGAAAAACTATTAAAAGATGCAACAGAGGACAATGTCATTAACGAAACATTACGATACCGGCAAATCCGTACATACTTTTTTGATTCAGAAGCTTCGAAAGGAACTGAAGAAGATATTATTGTCATGGTCAATGAGCCGCTGGTTGCGATGGCCAAAGCTCTTTCCGAGTTGACAAAAGATGCTTCGATAAGTCAAAAGGCGGATGCTTGGCTGGCAGAGAAAGGTGAAAAGGTGACAATGGCTCGACCAGTTCGTGAATGGCTTTTCAGTGAATACTCTGTGCAGCATTATGTAGATTTGGCAAACGATACAATGATTACATCCGTCGGTGAATTAAAACTAAATGAACAAATGGATGATGGAATGTTCAGTGCTGTAGCTTTGAGCCGGGTAATTTGAGAACAAGATGGTTTCAAAATCATCTAAAACAAAATAAGTAGACTAAAACAAATACCTCTAATTTTAATACCTTTCAATTCATGTTTATAGAAAAATGAGTCAGATGGAGGGGATGGGGAATGGGTGATCATGACAGGAAGGAATAAATCTGCCCATTTCGGAAAAGTTTGGGGATGGAACTCTTATGAAGAATATCTACCATATTACAAGGCCGTAAGTAAAAACTCCAGTCATACTTTCGACTTTCTCTTTCTTAGATACATTTTCTTGAATCTTGAGCTAATATAATATTGTATTTTGTATTGTATACTCGCAACAAAAACTCGCTAGTTCTATATTCTATTTTGTACACTTTAAATTTTTTAATGCACAGGATTCATGCAATGCATTAAACGGAACTGATGGCCACATCTTTCATCCGTTCATCATGGATACAACTCCGTGAGTAATTATTTCCTAAAATCTAAAGTAATTCAACTCTATTTTGTTCATTGTTCAACGTGCAACGTGCAAAAGTTACTTCAAACAGAAAAAAATCATGATAATTAATGAAACGTTCATTTTTCTTTGCAAAAGGATGCACATGTTTTCTTCAGAATTATGTCGATCCGTCAAACTAATTCGTGGAGAACCAATGGAAATGGACCTGATCTCATACTATCGCTATAATATGGATCCAAATGCGCTCATGGGAGCGTCAAAAAATCCGGATAATTGGTGTTTCTGCCCAGACGAAGACACGAGTAAATGTGAACAAAGAAATGGAGTTCACAAAACGGACCTCTGTTTGGATGGTATAAAATACACAACAATATTGATCATATATCTATCAAATTATAAACGTTTTGAATTTTGAAAAGCAGTGTATACATAATATATAATATATACTTTTAATTTTCAAAAAGCAATACATGAAACAATGTTTGATCTCAGGTTTTCCACGGTCCATCAGTCTCCCTCACTTTTTGGGTGCGGATCAAGAACTCATTGATGCTGTTGACGGAATGAAGCCAAATAAGGAAATGCATGAAACATACTTGGATATTCATGAAGTAATGTCATTGATCAAGAATCAAAATATTTACATGTGAAGATGCCGTTGAGAAAATAAAACTGTATTTAGTTATGTTTAAAAATTTTTTGTTTTATTTTTTAGCTATCGGGAATCGTTTTAAAGTCTTCAAAACGACTTCAATTCAACTTGGAGTTGATGCCATATCAAAATATGCCATCTCTATCAAAAGTTTCCAAAGTCACGTTGCCAATATTATGGTTAGATGAGGTAAATTTTTATGGAATTTAGATATGTACAATGTGCACTTCGTAAAAAGTAAAAACAAGCCTCAAAAAATATGGATTAAAAAATATTATGATAACTTGCTACAATGAAAATTGACAATTTCAGACACTGGATGCCCATCACTTGGATATTTTGATGCTTCAAGTCATCAAAGCAATAGAAACTGCATGGGAAAACATTCGTTGGGGATTGATCGGTATTTCTGGAGTTCTTGTTTTCGTCGGTATCGCCACAGCTCTGACACGTCGAAGCTCTAAAGTTGAAAGAGTCACTCTTATTCAGTAAAGAATAATGTAAATATAATATCGCCTCAATATATTATGATACGGAAACAATTTGCCAGCTAAATTCGCTATTCATAGATAGAAAAAGATGTCTTCATAATTCGTAGGTATAACGGGTAATTCAGTCGCACATAAAAATACATGTTTTAGTTCAGCTGGAAAAAGAAACGAAAATAAAGGCTTTCACTAAAGTAAAAGTAAAGTAAAAGTTCTTACTGCTCGTTTTGCGTTGTGTTTAGATTGTTTATACGTGCACATATATATTTCTGATGTAAAATATGGAATATTATGTCCTTTAAAAATACTAGTTATTCATGTAATAGTTGTTAACAACATAAAATGAAACAAGTACCTTAAATGCATACTAATGTATGTATACACTATACACGCTACGTAATAGGTTAATGCGCTTAAAATGGAAAATATTTAGTTCTTATATCTTAATTATTGTAAATTGTAACAACATTGTTAATGTGTATAAATTCTCAATTTATACACAAAATACACCTGCATTGCTGCAAATAGTAAAGTTATATCATTTGATATAGCGTTGGTACTTGAGTTTCCATTGTCCATACTTTGATTCTATATTATGTATACATAGTACATAGTACATAGACAGGTACACACAAGATGTAAATATTGTACAAAGAACAAAGAATACTAGGTACTGGAGTTGTAAGTATAATATAAAAGAATATTATATAGTTTAGGTGCTGAGTTAACTAATATAATATAGATCCTTTAATTTATGTGTGCTTTAATGTTTTAACTGTACGTAGATATTAAAAGAGTCTCTATAATTTCTGGTTTCTTTGTTTAGGTTACAAATAATAGGGAAATAGTTTTCTACATCCTATATTCTATAGTTCTAGATTCTATACTTACTTTTAGACTTGTATTCATGTTATAGCTGTATGAAAAGAGCCCTGAAATTTTATACCTGCATGAAAAACTATTCTTAGCCAAAAGAAAGCAGTCTTTTCCCTCGTAGTTCGTATCTAGTCTTCTTGACTCTGTCTCCGACTCATTTTGATCTCTCAAATAATCGCTTTAAGCTTTAAACCTTTGATTATATCCGCCAACAAAGCCATAATCCATATATACCATATACCACAATATGTACGACATATACCTACCTTTTATATGTATGTGTAAATAGTTATCAATATGTCTATCTAATTTTCAATGAAACAGGAAAAGAAATATATGTTTTTTGTATTACACATGTTAACTAACTAATTTACGCACTCAGAGTTTAGTGTTGATGAATACTTTGAAATGGAAACATTTTGGACCTATTTATGAAGAACACGAGGTAATTGACTGTGATGTGATATGGGCGGCTGTTTTATAATATATTATAATATTGAAAAATATTATGTACTTTACAAAGCCATTCCATTTAGTGCTCGTCTATAATACTTATGTACTTATGTCTAGTCTTTAGTCTGTATCATGTATTAATAATGTACCGTGTACCGTATTTGTAAAATAAATAAAGTGTATGAAAGCAATAATTGAAAGTGTATTGAGTAGAGAACTACATTCTACACTCTAGCTATTTACTACCGATTATACAGAATCGTAGTGATTTGTACATACATACATCGTGTGTAAATATTAATCTTAAAACACTGTAAAAATAACAATACTTCTTATATTATATTGTATTTTGTACCTGGTACAAAGGTCCTTTTGTATATATATACATAATGTAGAGACTAGTAGCTTTATATATATGTATAGATGTATAGATGATAGATAGCTAAGTAGACGTTTCAGTTTTTTCCAAATTTTCACCAGTCTTCATCGTTCATACATCAAGGTATAATATACAATGTACAATGAAGAAGAGACTGGATGAAAATTTAGGAATCAGTTTCACTTTTCTGTTTCTCGTTTTTCAATAGTGAAACGCTCGTTTTTCTGTCCTGACAAAAGTCTCAAAAATGCAAATACATGTACATATAGCTTATGGCATGGTTTGTGTGTATATATATTATATATTATGTATATATTAGTTAATAGTTAAATACGTACATGTATATGCAAATAAGTAATTAGAATAACCACTAGACTTTAAAACTAACTAAATAGGATTAGGTATAGTTGGTAATTTTGTGTCTTAAATACAAAAGACAATTTCTAAACTTGTAGGGAAATTCCTTTGTGACAGTTGTTCGCAAATGGGAAGAAAGCGTAGAAAGACGACACCGTGTAGGTTTGTACATATAACTAATCAATGTTTACTAGATAAAGAGTAAATGTAAGGTATAAGGAGTAAGAAAAATAAATTTCTTAATGTTTCTAATTTCTAATGTAAGGTGCTATTCTACCTTGACACTGTTATACAATGAATTTTAACTATACAAACGGTAAATATTATGTAGTTTGTAGTTTGTAATGAACTGTGTACTAGTTAATGCATTTAATGTTGTACTGAAAAATACTTTATATGTTAGTATAACATGTAGTCAGTATAATATAATACAGTAATAATTATTATATTCATTATTCATCTGACTATAGTGTGTCTGCCGTCCAATGTCCGATGTATATATAGTTTCTATTTTCTTGTGCTACAATCTACAATTCATTTGAAAAATATCAAAGACACTAAAATAATAATTATTAGACCAAACATAAAAAGGTATAATATAAGACTATTATAATTGACTTCAAAATTAATAAAATTGTATATATATTTATTATTCAATTCCTTCTCCAAAAAATATTCATGTACATTGTACAATTATATACATGGTACAATGTACCAGGTACATGGTTTGCACCTTGTACATAAAACGTGCAGTACTTACTTGTTTTGATCTTCTATTTTTCTCTTGCCTATTATTTTGTCTCACAATCTCCCACAAGCATAAATAAAAGCAAGTACTTTATACATAAACATAAAACATGCATACAGGTACAAGTTCTTAGGACCTGTTGAGCAAGTTTATCATTAAAAAAGAAGACGTTTTGTACACACACACACACAATCCACATATGTGCATGAAATCGTAAAGGGCCAAGTTTCAAAGCTTGAAATATACAATCTCTGGAGTAGAGAGGGGGAAATATAAAAATAAGTGAAGATTTGACCGTGTTCTTTGACATTTTCCTCCAATATGTTGACTCGGGTCATCATATTTATTGTGTTGTTGACCCATTGTTGGGCACTATATGAGGATGCACCAGGAATTGCAATGGATTATAAAATCCACGTTGACGCAGGAAAAGAAGACTGCTATTACCAATGTAAGTTCAAATTCACTTAGGTAGGCTCTACAAATCTTGGAATTTTCTGTTTTGACATTTGACAGTCCTTCTTTTTCTAATTCTCATCATGTCATAAGTCATAAACAAACAAAAACTATTTGAAATCTATACAGATGTCCATCCGGGAGCTACACTTTATGTTGGATTCCAAGTACTGAGAGGAGGTGATGGGCAAGCGGGCTTTGCGGTGAAACATCCGAATGGACAAATTGTACATCCCTATGCGTGGAAATCACAAAGTGATTATCAAGAGACATCGGCAGCCGGTGGATATTATGCAGTTTGTATCGATAATCAATTCTCAAGATTTGCTGCCAAACTTATCAATTTGTACATTACCACTTTTCGGTATGTATAATGTATCATCTATAATAGAATACTTTGATTCACTTACTACATACATGATGTGTTTTGCTGCTTTTATTCTTGGGCATTTGCACTATGTACCTGTTGCTCATGTATAATACATTTAATATTTTGTTTATACCTTTGGGCTTATATCCAATATTTTACTTTTAATTTAGATATGACGAATGGGAAAAATATACTAAAGAATTGGAGTCCTATGATATCAGTGTCACAAATTTCACTTCAACTTTAAGTGGTAAGTCTATCTCGTAGATTGAGACTCTTATTGTCATTGGAAGAATTTTGGATTTTTTTACGCCTGCAGATGAATTGAAAACTAACCTTTGTACAATACATTTATGATATTTCTTTCAGGAACTGAAAAGAACATTGGAGAAGTTCTTCACTATCTTCATAATACACGAGCCAGAGAAAGTCGTGATTTTGCTCTATTAGAAGACAATCAAGCGTACGTTTCATTTTGGTCCATCACTCAGTGCCTTATTATTTTTGCAACATCAAGTCTACAAGTGTACTTTGTACGGAAACTTTTCGAAACTAAGAGTGGTGGAAAGGTCAGAGCATGAAATTGACCAAGAAAATAGTAATTATTATTTTGATACTAAAATACCCTGATCGTGAATCCACAAATTGACTAAAGCAATCCAAACTCTACAAACTATATTATGTGTGGACGCATTTCGTGTATCGTGTTAAACGTATTACGAGATTATCATTATTTTATACTTTTTGAACGAAATTTTTTTCACATTCCATGATGATTGATGATATTTTGACTTGCGGCTTTCCATACAAGACGGATATTACAGAGACTCGACATTTAACATTTATAAATTTCTTCATTTTAACCTTATGTTTAGTCTAATGTACAGACTATATACAAACTGACTAAAAGAAGAAATGACTTTTACTGCAATGTATAATAGTATTACCGACGACATAATAATACATATTTATAAGTTATTTCTATTATCTATGTATATTGTTCTTTTGGTTGATAAAATCCATTTTTAAAAGTACTTTACACTTTACGTACCTATATTATGCATAATATCATAAGATACGTTATATTATAGTATGTTAGTGTAATATTAGTGTACTCAATTGAATGATAATTATTTGTTATTGTATTGTACTTACATTCCTCTGTTTATGAAAGAGATTCTACAATTATTAATATTATTATACCAAAAAAAATGTGTGCATTATTTCTTACCTATCCGTAAGTAAGTACGTACCTGTTTTTACCTAAGTATTGAGAAAGAACTGAGAGAAGCACGGTTTGGGACTGTGTGTACACATATGTATGATACAATTTGTGCAATATTAATAATGCGGCTTTACGTACATAACTATATAAGTTGTTTTTGTTGTTGTGTTTTTGTATTCTGTTTTTAACTTCAATCTCACAAATGTATCTCACACGAATTATTATTGTTATCATGTATTATTATTTTATGACTACAAATGAAACTAGTATTTGATTTGATCTACACAACACCGAAACTGAACTTGTGAAAAAACCTCCATTATATAAATGCAACAATAAGAATTTTAATGATATGGTATGTTGTATGTGGTTCTCCTTCAGTGTGATGCGTGCTATATGTGTAATTGAAAAGTATAAAAAATGCGATCAATTTTATAATAATGAATTTATAAAAGACAATCTATGTAACTATATAAAATAAAACGTACCTTAGTTGTAAGAAGAAGAACTAACGAAAGAAAATTCAAAACTATTCCAATTTTGTGTGCATGTATTTAACTTTTAAAATGAAATGTTTTATGAGGGAACTTTTTGTTTGATCAAATAAAAAGAAATTTTAAGGTTGTAAAAAAATATTCAAAGTCATTCAGCTTATGAATGACTTGTGTATAAATTTATTTCAAATTCAAATACACTAATACTTTTTATGTGTACATGAGACATGAGAGATACATAGATAATTCAATGTTTTTGTTCAACCAAAAGTAACGTGATGATAAATATTTATGTATGTGTATATGTATCAATTCAACATCAGAAATCGAAAACAATAAGCTTTGTTCTATCAATACAGTACACAGTTGTTACCGTGTACGGTGTATATTTCAGATACATATTGGCTTGGATTCAAAAGACTCAAGAAGCAAACTGATACCACATTTCTTTGTGTAGTCACCTACTACATTACACTTTTATCATTACTTTTTAATGCATCGCTTACCCATCACGAGATTCGAGACAAGGTTTTTAAACTACATTATTTCATTTTCAATGCAATCATGTCAGCCAAGACAGCAAAGAAGACGATAATACATACAATGTACATGTCATTTTCATTTAACATGTATAAGCATAAAGCATAATATAATATGTCGTATAGTACACAAATTAGTTTATGATTTTAAGATTCCTTTTTCAGTATTAATTCTCAGAAGAGTCATTGAACATTATAAATATTTAAAAAAGAGAGCATGTTATATTATATATTATATACATAGGCAATACATTTTATACCCGGGCAAGTGCATTCATTCTACACTCTATACAGTACTCTACAGTGCTGAATTATGGTATACAGACACCATCGACTCCAGACTACAGACATGTGTACATATTTTATAGTCCAATTTTAAATATAAGTATTTTGAATCCACGTATACACATTGAAGAAAACTGTCCAAAATAAAAAAGGTAAATGTAGTATAATAAAGTACACACACAGTTCTGCATGCATAATATAAAAAGGTAATAATGTATAGCTAAATCTGTTGAGACGAAAGAGAGAATAAGTGCAGTGGTTTCTATCTAGTGCTTCGTGGATCTGGAAAAATGTGCTAACTCAAGTAAATATGAGAATATGAAGTTTGATGTACATTTAATACTGATTATTGTCAGCTAAAAGTGCGATTGTAAAAACTGCAGTTTGTAGTTAGTAAAAAGTACAAACGACGACATCATATCCTCTATTAAAATTTGCTTTTTAATGAAGAATGAAGAACTGCAATATAATTATTACTTAAGTATACGTTTTGTACTGAATATTGTATGTAATATGTACTGGGTATCATAGATAATAGACATCCATTATACATTACTATGATATGTCAAACCTGCACATATAAATTTACTAATAGCTATTATTGTTATGAACATTATAATTATTATTCCTTTATTCAAAAGACAAAGTGAAATCTCAACTCAGTCAGTCGTCAAGTTTTATTTGTACCAAAGAAAACTGTCTAGTGTGCATACTGTGTCTATTAGTGTATAATTAACCCAAAGCACATCCTCGTCTCTGTTGACAATTTTTATACACACTTATACAAGAAGGATTGAGCAGCATTTCTACACTTTATACAAAGTGCAAACATTCTCATGGACTTTTGTGACTCATCGATTAAAGAATGAAGTTTAATTGAGGGACACAATATCACATTCCGAACCGATTTCATCTACATTTTATATGTGTACACACATACATAACTGTAAAATAATAATACACTGTTTACTCCTTACAATGTTGATTTCATTCAGTACTTTTTATAAAGAAAAGCAAGAAAAACGAAAAACGTTGAACACATAGAATACCTCCATTGTGATTTTTATCATGTGTCACACATCACACAAAGTTACAGTAAATTGACAATTCCATCTCAATTGTCTAGTAAAAACGCTTACCTGCAAAAAATACAAAGATACCAGATTGGATTGGAGAAACTTGCCTTTTCATCCTGCTGACAAACGGTATGTATACATACGTAACTCTCCTGTGCTGTGTATTGTGTAAAATGTGAGATCACTTTCATTGCATCTTACTAGGCTATAGGTAGGCTATAGGGTATTTAAATACTGTGAGTGATGGGTGAAATTTACACCATCATAAATCATAAATCATGTAATCACAATGATCAGTGAGGGCGGAGAGATAGAAGATAGAAGATAGAAGTGTTGATTCTCTTGTCGATATGGGAATTATAAGATCCAATCTTTGGTTTTGCTAAGACTGGACTGCTTCGATCTTCGATACCTGACCTAAAATACCCCAGAGTGGAGTGTATAGAATTTGTGAAAAAATTTGTGGCTCTGGACTCTGGACTCTTTTATGTTATTTTTTTATCAATACTTTTTTTATTGAGTCATTACCCATTACCCACTACCCACACACCACACACACAACAAATTTTTAGTATAGACACCGAATCAGTCATTTGACAGACCAAAATGTTATAAAAATTTTGCAGTGCAGTTGTTAAATTTTTAATGTGCTTTGCCTCTGACTGTTGATGTTGAATTATAAATTGTAAATTGTAAGTTGAGTTGTAAGAATGTGTAATACTGATTATACTGATACGTTTTGCACTTTGACTTCGGATTCCTTGTTCTAAGCTGCGTGGAGTGGAGTGCTGACTGACCTTATTTTCTATTCACGTCACTATCTAAACAAATTGTGCAACAATAAATTAAGTATAGTATTGTAAGCTGTAAGTTATAACATTGCACTATACATAGTATACATTATACATTTTGATACATATTTTCAACTTATATACATTCCATCCACAGCACAATCCACAGCCTTTGTGACACGTATAATATTTGTACTAAAAGACAGTAGAACAACATGCATTAAATTGTACATTGTGTTTATAATGTATAACTATAAAGTTTAAAACTATTTCCTTAAATAATTTTGAAAAGTGTGAGTGAATTCAAGGCAGGGAGAAGTGCTGTGTGCACTCTCATCTGTACATAAAAAGGTTTAATCTACATAGATATAGAATAAAAAATAAACTTAAAATAATTAAGAATTAAGAACACATAATAATTCTTGTTATAAACGTATACTGTGGAGTTTAATCATGATCTATAAATTTTCAGAGGGAGAAAATGTTTAACACGAAACTAGGAAACGTTGTCGTCGAACTTTGCTCCTTCTTCAGTCTCATCACTTTTTCATTTGCGGATCGTGTCATCTCAAGTGCGGATATTGAGACTCTACAACTAGCACAAGTGGTACGAAAATATTAATGTTGTTCATTAGGAATTTAGTGACTAATTATTTTTACACAATAATAATCATAATTGTTACACCGAATATCTATATTATATTAATCAAAATGTGGAATAGTGAAAAAAAATGTTGTAAATAATCATGAATTCTTTTGTTCATTTTAATTGTTCATCGACTTGTACAGGTTTTTAGGTACGTATTGATTTTATTTCTTATTTTAAAATTTACATTTTTTGTTAGATTTTTTTTGTGGTAAATCATAAAAAATAATAATACACGTTTCTATGTTATAAAAAGACATGGAGCAAGGTCACCCATTACCAGTTACGATAAAGATCCGTACAACAATACGTAAGACCTCAATTTCCAAGAAAATTTAAAATTTTCAACTCATAGCTATATTCATATTTTTATTTATGTCCATGATTTTCTAACTTTACGCGTGCAGCAAATTTTGGCCTGATGGTCTGGGGCAACTAACAGCGGTATGTAAAAGGAGATGAATTGAAAATTGAAATAAATTTAACTCAATCTCGTTTTCTTCTTTTTTGAGGCGAAAGTCACTTGAGTTACTTCACTGACTTTCACCTTTCGTTCTACTTAACTCAAGTGCAAAATGAATTTGTTTTTATGTGAATAGAAAGGTAAACTAATGGAATACGAATTAGGAGAATATCTAAGATGGAGATACACTGGTTTTGTCAATAGGACATACACCGCTTCAGAAGTTTACGCTCAAAGGTAAGTAGAACTTTCATTCTCTTCTCTCTAATCTCTAATATATTTTTCGCGTGTACAGTGTACAGTTTAGTTCATTGTAAAGTTTCAAAGTACTTTTTATCATTACCATTTCATATTTAATGTAAAATTTACACATGTAAACTTTTTTTGGGAGAAAAGTTCAGACATTGACCGAACAATCATGAGTGCAGAATTGGTGCTTGCGGGCATGTTTCCGCCCGTAGAAGAAAGTCCAAGCTCCATGTGGTCTCCTTCCATCTACTGGAATCCAATTCCAGTCCATACAATCAGTTTGGTCACTGACAATGTACATATTTATATTATTAGTTATAAATCACAACACAAATATTTGTAATTTGCTTTCATTTTATTTCTTTTGAATCAAAAATCAAATAACAACTCCTTTGAATTTTGAATGTATATATGTATTTGTGTATCATAGAAAATTAGCTTTGCAGCCAAATGCCCTCAATATGAATCACTTTATTATGGCAATCTGAAGACACCAGAATATAACATTTTTGATGCACACAACGAGGAAATGTACAAGTTTTTATCGGAAAAAACTAAAACAAACATTACAAATATTGAAAGCTTGAATGACTTGTATGACGTTCTTTATATTCAGGTATGTACTTTAACTCATAAAATTCACACTACATATTAATCTGCAGCACAAATCATAAATACGTTACATCTTGAAACTTGAGACAATTATAATTTATAATTTATGATTTATAATAATTATGTACAGTACTTTTTTTATACTTTATGTTTTATGTTGAAAAATTTTCACACTTGTGACACAGGACTTGCATCAACTCAAATTGCCAGACTGGGCACATCGTTATTATCCTGAGGCTTTAAAACCGATTGCCGAACAGTTTTGGGAAACTCTTGTTGCTACAGATGAAATGAAGAGATTACGAATGGGTCCACTTTTAGGTGAAATAATGGCAAATATGGAGAAAACAAGACGGAAGAAACAGGAAGAACAACAGCAGGAGAAAAAGGAGAAAGTAGTAGTGGAACCTTCTAAACCAGATGCTAAGATATACTTATATTCAGGTCATGATTCAACGGTAGCTTCACTTTTGGGAGCACTAAAAGTTTTTGATAGGTAAAAAACAAACACTATAATTCATATCTTTCTAAAAGCTAAAAGCAGTAACAGTTCACAGAGGGTTATACTTCATTCACTACTCAACTTTTTACGTCTTTTTCAGACAAATACCACCATATTCTGCGGCAGTCTTCATTGAATTACATCAGGAAAAACCCACTAAAGTACCTGGAAGACATTTTGTCAAGGTACGTACATATGTTTTTGGATAATCGTTCCTAGGTGTGATAGGGAAAAGAAAAAAAATCGTATATTATACAGTACTTTTTATGGACTTTAACAACACGTACTGTATTTGATTGTATATACATATTCTGCATTCTGCATAATAATCATTGATCATTAATCATGAATGCTAAATTCTGTTGCTTGAAATATAGATATTTTTCAGAAACGAAACACAACAAGTGCCATACGAGTTGAAAATCCCAAATTGTACTCAGCCGTGTACACTAGACAAACTCCATGAACTTCTCAAAGACACTTTGATCAATGACTGGGACACTTGGAAAAGTGAATGTGATCAAACCTCAGTTTTCTCCATCGTCCGAGCCAAGGAATTTTTCGAAGGCATGCCTATACTTTTAAATGAAATTTATGGAAAAGCGCTTTCATGGCTTTCATTATATCTGCAAAAACTCTAACACGGACAAAACAATTTGTGTTTTAAACCCATAAGCTTCACTCTCTTTTGTTGCTTCCTAGACTAAAGACTAAACTAATGAGATAGCAGATATTAATAATCAATAATATAGGCACTACGTTGATACAATAAGAACTTTTTTAAATTATAATTATCTCATGCAATGTGTAAATGCTTACGGGACTTCTTATATACTTTTTATTTTGAAATTTTACAGTGCTATCAAAACGATGCGAAATGCGAAACCATAATATAATTAATTTGATAAATAAAACAGATGAAACCTGCATGCGAACACCAAAATAAATGTTACATTTTTAATATTTAATTATTGCTCGTAATATAAAATTAGTGGAGTTAAATTAGTACTCGTAGCTTTGATGCTTTTTTGTAAAATTATTTTTACTTTGTTCAACAACTTTTTGCTTCTAATTTTCTATCTTTGACAAAAATTTTGTACTGTACGCATTATCATTATTGACTCGTTACTCATTAATCAAACCCTGCCTAAATGTTTCCTGTTTCCTCTCACCAATCCCTGTTTTACTTCCAGTCCTTTTCCTCACCTCGATTTGAATGGTAATGTGTAATGTAAACTATGAACTTTACTTTATTTATAAATGTGCCGGGTCTGGATGTGACATGTAACTTGTATCTTGTGCATTCAAGAATAATTACTGTAAATTGTTAAATGTAAAAATTGCTTTAAACTATGTGTATATTATATATTGTGTTCTCAATGAATTATTCATAGACTTTTTATTTTTATTTTTTATTGAATTTTGCAGAAGTTGATTTCTGGCTGGTGCTTGCATTTGCAGTGATTTTCTCCCTGGGTTTCATTTTCGCTGCCTTTCTATTTATAACAATCATTCTTCCTCGTCAGAGAAAGCAAAGCGTCACAGTATTTCAAGCCGATGGTTCTTCAACTTGTTCTTCAAAACTATCTTCCCGAACTTCTATTACAAATAGCAATTACAAGGTGTGAAACACGACAAAATATGATCTATATACGATACAAGATACAATATGACTATATATACTATATACTATAATATATATAATATGTGCTATATAACCTGATTTTTGTAAAATTTACTTTACTGTTTTGTATATATTTTATGTTTATACTTTCATCTCTGTCGTTTATATTTTTTGCACAATGTGCAGTTCTTTTTCTTCATCATAATTTTTCTTGATGTGTAACTTATAAATTTATTGACTTGTACTGTTTTATTTTATTTTATATTCTATTCTAATACGGCTGACTCTATTTAAACTTAAAACTTGTTGTTGAAGAAATGATGATGTATTTATTCTGTACAAGTTTAAAGGAAGAACTGTTTGTGGAAGATAAAACTGATTGAACCAGAATTTTATTACGTATTTTTGAGTTTCTCCATGTTTGATGTGTATTGCTTTTTTATTCCTCTTTTAACTTCTAAGTCTATCTATGTCTAGTTTTTTAGATCTTACATTTTTGTTGTGAATTCGTCATGTGACCCATTTAAAGCGGCTCATTGACGCGCAACGCTTAATGGTGTTAACAATGTAAGATCTCTAAGATTGAAGATCCGTAATTGTACGCAAGTTTTATCGCATGGAATAAGAACCAGAGAGTGAAGACTGCAATGAATTCTGTTGATGACTATTATGTTGTTTAGTTTTTTTCAATCCTCTCGTTCCTCGAGCATCTCCTTCCACCGGAACTCGAAATCTGGTGTCCCTCTTCCCTGATTTATTTCCTTGTACAGAATGTTCAGTAGTAGGGGCAGTGAGGGAAACTGTAGAAAAATGTGGACTTGAAAGAACATGTTGAGCGTCTTTGATGAACTGAGCATTTCCTGTTTTTTTTTCAATGGGAAAAACGAAAAAAATCAAAAAATATTTAGATGATCAAGATTGTAAAATGTATCTGAAATCTGAAACAAAAATAGAGCTATAAACATGAAATATGAAATATATATACGGAATATTTGGCGAAGTTGAATCACACGATCATTTAGGCACCCTGTTGATTTCACGTTGATTATCAATTATCAATTATTAGGCCTCAATATAATAATATGCTTATAATAACTTTCAAAGTCTCAAATGAAAATAAATTATGTTGACAGGAGAATGGGAAATGTGATTAACCTAAGAAGGAATTTAATTTGGGTCCATTATCAATTCCAAAGCTATGACTGCAATCTGCTGGATTTGCATAAACTGGGCCATCATTCCAGAACAAGTCATATCCACCAACCCGCTTTTCATACCCAGTCAACCGATTTTCTAGGTCTAACACGTGGACAGTATCATCTATAATTCCACATTTCAATCTGTAATCCTGCACAGAATTTAACGTTTAATAATAATAATTATTATGTACAAGTACTATACTATTGAAAGCTGAAAAACAAACTGAATTTATCAGTTAAATAAAATGTTTACACCTCTTCATTTGACGGAGTAAAAGCGGGCGATGCATTCACCTCCAATAACCAGCTATGAGCATTATTTTCAAAGAGATTTAATCATTTTTTTTACTTTTCAAGTTTAGAGTTTCGAATTTAAGAAATGGTGCACAATGAATTTATTTGTGTGCTGTATACTGTACTTTTTACTTACGGTCTGACTTGAGAATCAATAATTACATCAAAACCTGAAAGTGAGATAGAAACAAAAGAAGTACGTGCAAAAATCAAAGAAATAGATCAGTAAAAAGTAAAAAGTGGCAGCAAGTTGAAACAGCTCATCGTATTTATATTGCATGGTATGTCCAGAATACACAAGAACAAGAAAGAATGAATGAAGAAAACCAAAGTAAAAAAGCACTTACCATATATTTCGAAACAATGACGATCCTGAATGACAAGTTGATGAGCACTTTGCAAAGTACGAACGACAATATTATCAATACTATTCATGAGTTTTTGCACTTCCTCTCTACCATGACGAGCTGTTAAATATTCTCTAAGATTCCGCAACGACCATTTTGAACCCTAAAAAAGCATAATATGATTTATGATTTAAAAAACGATGTTGATATATATTCTACATCTGACCAAGACATAATTGTAGCAATTTCGTCGTACTTTTTCAGCATTGTAGTCTTCACTCGTTCTTTGTACAGCAATATTTGTGAGATGAACATAAATATCTGTAACAAGCCAAAATAATAATAATATTTTATAATGTCTTAGATCTCTTCAACTTAAAGATTAGAGATTAAGAATTCAGAATTCAAACTACCTGACAGAGATTCCAAAGAAAATTGTCCTCCAGAAAACCTTGCAAATCCATCTCGATAAATCCAAGCTTTTAAGGGCATGAATGAGGTCACAAGAACATAAAATCGAATATCAAACTTTCTGCCTCCAATTAAGTAAGGATCATCTATGTACCTTTGAACGACATATACTTCTGAAGCACGTCCTGTCGGAACGTCCTTTGCAGGCTCCAAAGGTTCTGGATCTATAAGTGAACTACTATCAGTCTGAATGACGTCTGATAAACTATCTGGTTGAGTGCTGAGTGGAGCTAAATTTTCTTTGGAAGAAGAAGTACTCAATACTTTTGACAGTAAAGAAGATTCCATTGACTCTGTCGTATCAAATTTTTGTCGCCATTCTTGATAGTCTCGAAGTCTCTGAAAAATGAAAATCCCTTTTCCTTGTGCCCCAGCCGCCGGCTTGATTATCCAAAGAGCACCTTCAGGTTGTAACCGTCGAAATTCTTGAATAAACAATTTGTGCTCACATGGCAAAACATATGTTGTTGGGAAAAAGTTGCACTTTTGTCCTTCTTCCTTTCCAAATGCTCTTTCAATCCGTGTTTTTAGTCTCTTCAAATTTTTTACCATAAGATTCTTTCGAGAAATTTCAAAACAGTTTCTAAAATGTCCTACTCGTTGATTGTCCGTGAGGGTACGATTTGAAGAAAATATGTCACGTAGCTGATTCAGGTCACTACATAATAATTTGACATATTTTGTTTTGTTCATATATTATTATTGTTTTAAGTTTTGATATGTATGCTAGGAATGGATTGGTACATGGTACAATATACGCCAGTAAAGCGTAAAAAACTCTAAATCAAATATCTATTTAATCTTCTAAACACATAAGTGATTAAATTCTTACCAAAAAAAAACATCCCAGTCATCTGCGTTGTCATCGTCAACTTCCTTCCAACCTCTACGCTGCGTTGATAAAAAAATTTGCGTAAAAAACGTACATGTACAAAATTTTAAAACAGCGTAATATTTTTCAGTCTTAATTTGTGTCAAATACCTTCATTGTGTCCTGTACGGTAGCAGAATATGTACATTTAAACTTGAACACTCTTTCTTCATGACCGCGACCTTCCATTTTATACATGTGTATTTCTAAGTCGTATACGCAAATAGACTAGAATCTGTAATAATTGAATTTATTCATACGGAAAATTTTACTTGATTTAAAGTTCTAAACTACAACAAACGAATAGAATAGAGTAACAAAATCATGATAACAAAGTTAGTTCTCAGTTCAGTTTACAGTTTAGAACCAACCAATACAATACAAAATACAATAGCCAATAAATCCTGTGTCACTTATGATGACGATGAAAAGCGGTCATCTCGAATCTTGAATATGAGACGGTCCCGTGTCCCGTCTTTTATTACGGAATTATAGCACGGAAGTATTTCAATCAAAACAAAATTAGAATTTCTAATTTCTAATTTAGAAATAATTATACTCTACTCGTTGCCAATTCAATTGCAAATACAATACAGTAAACATGAACCCACTTCGTCAAAGCGAAATGTTTTTTAGCTTTCCATAACGACAGGGAAATTTTGAAAGAGGTATAAGAGGGAACGGGGAAAGTCGTGCGTATATTTTGCTGTGCATGGTGCATGGTGTGTGAAGTGTGGATTGAGAATTGAGAAGATAAAATATAAACAGTGCATGTGTAGATGTTTGTTTTGTTGTCTCACATTTCCCGTTTTATTTGAAAGCTGAATTTTGACTGAAATCGAATTTCCAGTTTATTCTATGTTTTTAGACTTCAAAACAACGGAAAATGTTTTACCTACAACTGATCTATAATCCAAAATCCAAGTCTTTGCGCGTCAAAATGCGTGTCAAAATTTCCAAGGTTCTTGAACTATTAGAAGTCCATTTGAATTACGTCCAATTCTTAAAGTATCTGCATAGACGCCTTTGGGTAGATATATTTCTTCAGTGGTAACTTTGGCGTGTTTACGTTGATCACTTGAATTCCTCTTAGTTCCAATAATTTTTAAAATGTTTCCTTCATTCACGATACTGATTTCCTCATCCGAAAAACCTCTCATATCTGCTTTTGCCGTAAAACGTTTAAATCCAGGAGGATCTTTTCGTAAATCCCTGATAAATTAAAAGATTGAACTATATTTATAATGCATGTTGTCTATGTCTATACATAATATGTTGTAATATTTTATACAATACACTAGCACTACACTTCAAAATTGAAAGAGTAAACCATTTACGAATGGACTTTTGATGGTACATACATTAGCTGTTTCATCTCAGAGAAGGAGTTTGGAAAGCTTCCTATGGGTATTTCACTTCCGTCCATCGTACGACCATTGGCGCATATGATGTGACGAATTCTTGGAAGACGTAAAACTTTTTTAGGTGGCACAAGTTTCTACATATTTTTTCATAAAAGAATTGACCTTTTTTGAAAAGTTTTCAGGAATCACAAAAGAAACAAAACGCTGTATTCAGTAAAGTGTAACAGCTACACCATGTAGAAACTAGACTTTACTACTGGTTTATCAATCATCGTCGTGTGGGCAGTATCCACATGTTTGTAGAAATATAATATTCATTATTCATACCTGTTGTGCTTGAATAGTGACGAGTTCTTCATTTCGTGTCTCTCTTTCTTGAACCAGTTGAATCATAAGCTTACATATTTGTTCTTTTTGTTGTTCCGGTTCCAGTTCCTTGATTCGTTTTGCATCTTCCTCACTAAGTGCCATAGGACATTTACAGTCAATTCCCAAACCATGTATAACAGAATTTCGATTACAAACAGTTTGAATGAGAGCTTTTCCCACTAGTTCATTTGCACGGACTGATACATCCGTCCCAGTAACGGATGAATTACTACTAAAAGCAGATGCAGAGGATTCATTGTTGTTTCCATAATAAGTGTTTAATCCACCTGTTGACTTCTGAGCAGTTGATGAAAATGTTACTCTGCGATTAGAATCTGAATTCAGATAATTTAAAGAACTAGTATTTGTCATAGGATTGAAGTTTGATGGAGAGTTCATCCGGGTATGCCGAATTTCGATTTTACTCGTTGTAACTCCATTTCCATCGAACCTTTGTTGACTTTGACTGCTAGACGAATCAATCGCAGCACTCAAATTTTGAGGTCGTTGAGATGGCCACATATTTTTATATATTTCAAGGTCGTTTCATTTAGTCTACAAAAGCTGAAAAGGTGATTCAATTTCCGAAATGGATTGGAAATATGGGACGAGGAATCAGGATGTATCTTCGAGAAGTAACCAAACTTGTGAGTTTTGTCCCAGAAAACCGAGACTATATAGCTTACTCTTTTCTCATCACCATAAAAAATGTGCAGGTTTTATGTATTATTTTATGTCAAATAAAATGCGATAAGATTAAAGATTAAAGTGAGATTAAGTGACGTAGTCGTATAGCCATAGTGACGGTTAAGTGACACATTAATACACAATCGTTTTGAATTATTATAGTTATGCATACCTTAAGCCTTAAATAATTTCCATATCGACAGTTACACGTCCTGCTTCATTCAAAACATGTCTTAAAAGTTAAAATACACATGTATATACGTTTAGAAAATATAAATTTTCATCCGAAAATCAATGAAAAATTCGTATCCCGAATAATAAATATGCTAGATTTGTCCTTTTGCAGTTTAAGATTCTTTGTTCTTTATGACGTTTTGTGTCACAACTGTTATATTTAGAACAAAACGGCAAAAGCATCCAAGAAAAAAGCGACAAAATGCTTGCTCACAAAAATTCTTCTCATTTTACATAGCATAGGTATAGTACCTACTTCCAGTTTAGTATAATAAGTAACTGTCACTTTCACTACACAAAAGAGGATTTATCCAATTTCTTCACACCTTCTCTCCGTATGAACTACCGTTACATTACCGTTTACAGACAAATGAAGTTATAATGGCTTAAGGAAAGAAAAATACTACTAAGTAAAGCTATGTGGGCGCAAACACTTTGTATACTGTATACACACTTTACTCTTGATGTAGAAAGTGTCGTTGAAAGCTCCATCAAGTTCTTGACTTATTTAAAAAGTAAATAACGTGTTCTGTATAACGTGTTTCTAATTTTGTTTTGAAGTGTTTTTAAAAACGGTTTACTGATTAATCCGGTTTTTACGTCATTACCACACACATACGAGTTTTCTAGCCAGCAATGCAGAATTTACAACTTGCCGTCGCATTGTTAATAAATACACCACTAATCATATTCATATCGTCTTTTGTAAGTTTGTTTTGCTTGATTTGGATTATTTATTATTTATATTACACTTAAAATTTTATTGATCATGTTTAAAAATCAAAAATCATAAATGATATTTTTTGCTGTTACTTTACTGAGAACTGGAATCTGGAATCAATAGAAAGAGTACAACGAAAAACGATTAAAGTTCATGTGCTCCAGAATATATTATTAATTATTAGCTCTATTACCATCGTACTAAAACTATACTACCTATCTAGATATAATATAACTGCTTCTCGCAATAACATTGGAAATTAGAAGAAAAATAAATGATCCAGAAGTTTCCTTAAATAATTTAGGAATAAAAAGTTAGAAATTTTCTGGGAGTTGCAGATTTATATTTTTACATTTCTGTACACAGGAAACTTGTGAAAATCGAAAATCGTCTCACTTTTAGCCAAAGGGTTACTTGATACTTGACAAAAAAAAGTGATCCCTTTATACTCTCTTGCATGATGTATCAAAAATCTACGGTGCTTCGTTCAATTCTACAAGAAATTACAGTAGCTAATGCTTTTAATCATCCATAAGTAAGTACTAATTTAAAACTAAAACAATTTTGAACCTTCAGAGCATTGAATCACCACTGGTAATAGACGAATCGCCATCAGCACTGAATACGACAGACGGTGATGGAACGTTTGGTATGCGGAAAGGTCGTTGGGGAATTTTCTTTACTTATGAGCCTATTTGTAGCTTAGCATGTAGAAAAAACGGAAAATATTCTGGTCGGATGTATGGAGGAGTGTGTCGTTGCTACTGCCCAAGGGTACAAACTTTGATCATGAAATTAATATACATACTACAAGGATTTGTAATCATAAAAGTAATAATAATTATTACAACTAATTTTTCTCTCAAAAACAAGATTGAAACGGCTCCGTGTAGTGGAGGTTACCCATCTTGTGATCGCTTATGTCGTCAAAATAACTATCATTTAGGAGGTACGTCTCATGTTTTCATCTCTTCCCATAATATTATGTAACATACAGATTACAGATTGTAGTTTAGACATTATGTAACCTAATCTAATACCTAAAAATAAACATAAATATGTTTCAAATTAAACCTGGTTTATGGAATAACAGGTGATTGCGTAGATGACCTACGCTGTTGGTGTTTCTGTACTGTAAGGCAACGTCAAGGTATAACTAAATTCAATTCAATTCCACGTTTTATGATGCAATATAATATAACATATGACACAAAATTTAAAGTACATTTTTTAAATAATTATTCTACTGTGTAACTTTTTTCGTTTTCTGTAGCACCTAATTCTACAATAACAACAACCACTCTGGCTCCTTGTGCAAATTCCAGTTCACTGGCACCCTCAGCTTCCGGAGTAGCTTTTACTCCTTCGAAAAGAAATAATTCCATCACTTTGGCCTTGTTTTAAGGGGTAGTAGTAGTAGTAATCTTTGAATAATTCTTATAACTTGGTGTCTTTGAAAAAGGAGAAAACGTATTATAAATGTACACACAAAAAGTACCAACTATTCATAATGTAGTTAATATTTAAGACTGCTAATGCAAAACGAAAGGTAAACTCATATAATATTATGAGAAGTATGTATGTACACACATTGGTTATATGCTTCGCGTAAATAATATTTTTTTATTCAATATGTTGAATAATGATACATATGATACGAAATAAAACTATAACGTATAATCATAAAACTAAAATTAACACTGCATACATCATTATGCATGTATGCATATCAAATATCGGTTGTTAAATGTATACATCTTTGTAAAAATCGACAGATGTACATGTACCGAAAACAAAAGAACAATACTTTTTAAAGTTAACCTTAATAACATAGTTTTCACTCTTTATATTATTATAAATAGGAAATAGGTGTCCTCTTTCACAAAAAAGAAAATAAAGGTTGAAAATGTTCATATATTATTCATTCTCGCTTTTTATATAGACAGCAATTGGTATAATTATATTCGTGATACATCACAACTATGCTTTATGCTTACTATATTGATGAAATTGATAAAAGTAAGCATAAGATCCGAAAAAGAAAACAAATTTTTGAATAAAACTCACTAAAATAAGGTAGATAGATTCAAATTTAATACATTTGAGGAAGCGTTGAAGGTTTAAGTTCATATGAATCGTACACATTGTAAGGTATTACAGTTGCTTCATAATTCATCTTTGGGAAAACCCGTTTGTACAATGGCATGAGAATTGTGTCTTGAGATTTAATGGGACCATCAAAAATACACTTCATACGACCATGAGTTCCTAAATAAATAAGAATTTAGATATACAAAAGAATTTAAAATATGTACAACATATCAGACAGACAGAATGCTTCAAAGGATTAAAAACCAATTGAAATACATAATAATAATAATAAACGTTATTTTACAATTTACAACACATCCTGAGAAACTTAAGCTCATTATACATACTTCATAGTGTATGAAATTTCAAATTACCTAGAGGTTCTTTAATATGTCCTCGAAGTCCGTAGCGTGTCTTCAATTCTATAGGTTTGAACCATTCAATATCTTCTCGACTGAAAAACATAAAACGAACAACAGCTTTTCTACCATGAGATCTAAATGGGCTACCACTTAGAAGGACTCGTTTTACAATTATTCTGGTAGGATCAACAGAGAATACATTACCACTTCCAATTGGAATCTAAAAAGTAGCAAACAAACAATAAACAAATGTAACAATAATTTTTTTTAAGCAACATTAAAAAAGAAGGACGATAAGGTCAATATCAAAGAAGGTTATGCTTACCAAAGAAGTTTGTTCCTTTTTAAAAACCAGAACAGATGCATTTGGGAAAACAATAGGTGCGATAATTGTTGCCATACAGCTAGTGTTTGGTTGACCGAATCGAAGCATCTATAAAATTTTAAAAGATATTATACTTTAGATTTTAGTACTAATAAAATATTAATAATTAATTTAACAATGTAACTAGCAGCCTACTGCAGATATTATAATTTTAGAAATAGAAATTCATGGGGAAAGGCAATAATGACATAATTTAACATGGTTAAAAATTTTAAATAAAAATTTTACTTTATGCTTATTTCCTGTAGAAATTTCACTTAGAATTGGTTTAGCTTGAAATCTTCTATATCCAACTTGAAATATTAATTCTTCCTTATTTTTAATTACGTCTGTAATATTCAATTGAATATTTAAAACAGACATTTTGCTCTCATGTTTAAAATGAGAAAATAGAGCAAGTGGTTTTGTTGTGTTGATTGTATTGAGATGGTATGAAGCAGCTTCTCCAATAGGCGACAAAAGAATAGAAACCCTACTTCCAATCTATAAAATAGTGAAACAATAATACAATAAGTATTCATGATCACATATTTATATATATTTCTGCTCTCACATTATATTATTATTATGAATCATATGTAATTTGTTGTTGTTCTGTTTTATTTTATTTTACACTTCAAATCTCAAAAGGCAAGAAAGTGAATTTAAATTAAAATGCTTACAGGTGTATATCCGGTTCCATCAGGATCTTGAGCCAAAATTTTTTTATAAGTTTGACGAAAGTTTTGAAATTGAAATATTTTCGAATATTCTCGAGGAAGATTTTCATTTGCATCCCAAGCTGATTTTTTGAAAGATTGTAGTCCACGATATCTTTGGAAACGTTCTTTTGCTGGTGTTTCAATTGGTGTATCAATCCAATCCGGAAACTCAGCTTCCATTCGAGCAGCTTAAAATTTTAAGAAAAAAAAACATTACATTAAACATTAAAATATTATTTACCATATTATGGTAAGTATACACATTATAATGTTTTAAACACACTTTTTTTTGGAAATTAAAGTTATGAAGCAAACACTGTAAAACACGTACAAGTAAATAAGTCATAATATTACTACCATCTATTTCGAATTTTATACAAATAAAAAATAAATAACATACCTTTCAATAGTTTAAATTTTTCTTGTTCTTCTGCCCAATCCATTGCATCATCTTCATCCTCTTCTTCATCACCATCATCTTGTGATTCATTTTCACTTTCAACTTCATCTTCTGAATTAATTAAATTACTCCCTTCTTCATCGGAATCTTCTAATAACCAATCTGCTTGATATGAAGACGTTCCTTTTGGTAACATTCGTTTCTTTTTAGTACTAGTAGTTTCATCATCGTCATCATTATCTTGGCTCATTTGATCACAATCCATAGATGTTACAGTAGTAGTTACAGTTACATTATTTCCTCGACCACTACCACTACTTTTATTTCCTTGTCCAGGAGGTCCAAAAAAGTCATCCAGAGCTTCATCATCAATATCACTTTCTGACATATCATCACTATCACCACCTGCTTGTGACCCTTCATCCTCATCATCCTCTTCATTATTCTTATCATGTTGTTGTGGATCATATAAAAATCGTGGAGCAATTTCAGGTATAGTAAATGTAGACTGTGAATTATATTGTGTTGGGGGTGTTGCATCAATTCGCATAATTTTAAAATCTCCTACTCCAGGTATATGAATAGGACTAAGAGGATTTAAGTTTTGACGCCGTACACATCCTGTTACATAAAGGCCTTTGAAAGGTTGTGTCTGTTCTGGTGTTCCATTGAGTGTTGGTAATATTTTTAAAATATCAGATGGTTCCAAATTTACAGCTTGTGAATTTTCAATTAACATTGCAGAACGATTTGACCAATTTTTTGGAATATGTAATTTGGTTGCAGTCATTATACGAAGTACATTTAATAAACCCGAATTGGTTTGAAGTGAGAAAATTTTGTTGACATTTACAAATAATTTTGATATATTTTTCAAAAACATTTTTTCATCTTGCTGTAAAGTTGGAAAGAAAGAAAGAAAAACAACAACAATGCATCATTATAATATATGATATACATAAATAGTATACATATGAAAAGCATAATAATATTCTAATACTAGAATTTGTGAATAAAACTATTGTATTTAAGAATAAATTGTGTGTACAGAGTACAGATTATAACATGTATATATTATTATGATTGAATCTACAAACCTTTGAAAAAGGTGTCGTTGCTCCAATAAATGGTGTATTTAATCCTTGATCTTTAGCAGCTTTTAATAAAGTTTTTCCTTCTTCTGATAATGGTTCCAAAACAGGCATATTAAATAAAGTTACATCTGACATTTTCATTGTATCAAGTAAAGACCATAAATCATTTGCTAATGGAACACACAACGTCACTTGTTTACCACTTTTTAATCTGTAATAAATCACAACGACACAAAAAAACAATATTTAATTATTGACAACACAAATAAGCATTAAGCATCATGTCACTTCTTACCATAAGATAGTAAATTATAAAGTTGTCAACATTATACATAGAATATGAAACATCCTTTATTATAAAAGTGAATATAAAAGAATATAAAAGTGCTATTATCATAATATATTTGTATTAGTATACTTACTTTAAATGGACTGTACGATCAAGCTCATTCCCAACAATGTCAATATCATTCTTCAAAGTTTCCACAATATATTTCAAAGTAAGTGAGGCATTAGAACAATTTGATAATGGGATAATTGATACAAAGAGAGGAGCTCCACGATGACCTCCAACAAGACGTTTTTGTTCTAATGCTGATTGAATTTTATGATCTCTGTTTGCTGCTGCTTGTCTTCGTCGTTCTGCACGGGACAAAGCTCCTTTCTTCTTTTTTGATATTGACCCAACGGATGACACACGGCCTAAATGAAAAAATGAAACACAATATATTTTATAATTATTATTTAACATTATTTTTACACAACTCATCACATAAAATTAAACATAATAGATAATTAGTATAGTAAACTAATAAAAACAAAAAATACTAACCTCGAGTTTCAACATCTATAACTCCTTTACTTCGGTGACGTCCGGTTTTATGTTTTTTATTCGTCTGTTTTAAAGGACCAGCACGATGGGCTCCCTGGGACGCATTCCTTACTCGACCCATTCTACAGAGTTAACTCTACTAATTTACTAATTTACTACAACAATGATAATCTCTGAATATAAATAATATATATATTTATAATTGACAAAATGTTTTTCTTCACACAACATTGCTCACTTCTCCAAAAAGCATGAACCACGTGCTTTTCTGTGAATGTTTGAAAAGTCCTCCACTCATTCTGCGAAACTGATTTGAACGATTTTGATACATCAAAAAATATCGTCATACTGAAATCGTGATTTTAGAACTAGATATTTATCTTTTAATTTTTAATTTTATAATTAAAATACAACATTGTTTTTTTTTGCATACACAGGTGTGTTTTTTCTTAAAGTTAATTAGGTTAATTGAATCCGTCATAATTGGAAAAAATATAGTGTGTAGATTTTGTATGTATTGGTTATTGATGTCCTATTGAGACATATATATAGTTCTCTTTGATCTTTGATCCATTTTGTCCAGGTCTTCTGGAGTTTTATTTTATTTTTCAAGTTGAAATTTAATCATTTTTTGTAAAAAAGGAAAATCGGTAAGAACATCTCCATTATGTACTATATTATCATCAATCATATTAAGTAAATGGCAATGCATTATTTACATTTTGATTATAACTGCTAAACACGTGTTTATTTTTTTTTGATGTTTCATTGTAGACGTCCAAAAAAAGAAGTACAAAATTCAGTATATTAGTTAGACGAGAGAGAGAGAGAAAAAAGATTCTATTGATTTGCACTTTCCTGACTTTGGTAAGAATCATTACTATATTTTGTGGATTATTTTGCACCAAATCAGTTTTATATATAGGTTGGCAATAGTGTATAGTAATTGCACAATGTGTGTACACACAGAGCTCCGACTTCCGAATATTATTCTGACTTTGTGGCGTAAAACAAGGGCACAAATCACATATGAATAATTAAAAAGAGCATGAATCAATACCATTCAATATACCATAGGATTGTATTATGAATCATGAATGATGTGCGAATGAGTAATAGTAGAGTAATAGTGGAGCAACAAAAAACAAAGCCCATAGGAGAACGTACACATCGTATAATTTTCTGCAAAATTAATTGTACTTTACTCATATATATTATATAGTTCATGGTTCTGTTTATTTACAACACTTTATATTATAGCTCAGACACACGAGTTACTCGTCCTTTTTGTTCTAAAACGTTTACTGCAATCTACATTCCAAAATTATTTTTTATAGTGTATACCGAATACAGTGAACAGATAAAAGATATTATAATATTATTATTATTATTATTAGAGTAACAATGTTTTCAAAGACTTAAAAAATACAACTATTTTTCGTTTCTTTTTTAAACGTTTATTTAATCTATTGAATTATTAGACTTAGTATATATTATTAATTATTAACTACAAGTTATATCCTTCCAGTGACAAAAGAGTTTTATAATACTATTGTATTATTGTATCTTTGTCGATATAATATCAATGTCTTTTGAAGGATTGTCGATAGTGAAGTGTAGTTATTTTACAGTACTATAATAGTACATACAACAAGTATATAAATCATAAACCATTATAGTATCGCATAGAACTAGCACTAACAGTAGTAAAGTAAATAATTGCGTATCTAAGTAAATTGCAGCACAAAATCAAATCTTCCTAAATCTGTAATATATTTGTATATTTTTTTAATATAGAAAATCCAGTGTACTATAGTTGCCGTTTTTTTAAAGAAAAACTAAAACTCAAAAACAATGTTGAAAAATATAACACTTATTGCATAGAAGTAAGTATTATTATACTTCTATTCATGTTGAGCTTTCAAATAATTTTCATATGCAGCTTCGTCCATTAAGTCGTTCAATTCCTCAGGTTTACTCAAATCAAGCTTGAACAGCCATCCTATACAAAAGCAGCACACAAAAAAAATTTGTTGAAGAATCACGAAATTCATAATGATGTATAATACGTCTAATTTTTCCCTTTTTACAAAAGATTTGTTTTTGTACTAAATACTAATACATATTATATTTTACATATTAAATAGCAATACGACTAATAATAAGTAATAATTACCCTTTTCGTAAGGAGATGTATTGATCAGACCGGGACTAGATTCTACTTCTGTATTTTTCTCTGTAACTTTACCCGATAATGGACAATACAACTCACTAGCTGCTTTCACACTCTCTAATGCTCCACACTCATCTAGCAAAGAAATTGAAAAACAAAATGTTTTATTATACCATGTTGTTTACTTTAGGAGATTATAGAATATTAACAGTACACATTTTGAGTTAAAAGTATTTTTTTACCCATAATATTAAATTCAGATCCAACATCAGGAAGTTGAGCGTACACAATATCTCCAAGAGAATCTTGAGCATAGTTTGAAATTCCAACTGTCCCAACATTTCCATTCATTTCAACCCATTCATGTTTTTCCGTAAATTTTCTGGCTAAAATTTAAAAAAATATACATATGTACATGTAGATTATTAGAAATGCATAGCGGATGTACACAATTAAATTTTGACACACTATACTAATCAATCATAATTATTTTATCTTGTACTTTTGAAGAAGATTTATAACTTATATATTTTATATTATTACATCACTTGTAGTAAAAAATATGGTCTCAATAAATTAGGTAGTTTACCTGCGAGGATAGTAGAAGTAGAAAATTTACTAATTTGATGAAAATTATTAACTCTTTCACTTAATTTAAGAGAGATATTACTGGTTCTTGAAGCAATCGAAGCAATAGATATTATTCTTGAAACCCAAACCATTTTATATAAATTTCTTTTATGGACTAATAATGTAAAAAAAAAAGAAGAGCTTTGAAACAAATAAATGGTAAACTTTTTAGACTTGTTTTTTAATTAAAAATGTAAAAATCGTTGTTTTACTAAAAAAATCTAATGTGCTTCTTAAATTTCGTATAACTACTAATTATTTTATGGAAACCTATAGAAAAATAGTAGTATGTATAATATATCACTAAAACTGTTGTAGTGTAAACTTTGTTTGTTGTAAAAAAGTTATTAACGTTGAAAAATATAGGACAAACTTCTTCTTCTTCTTTCCTTCTCCTTCACGCCTTCTTCCTGATATATACAACAAAACAAGGATTTTCATAAAATGTTTAAATAATTAACTTTAATATACATACAATAATATGAATGTATTATGTGTATATACGTTATAAAAGTTTTAATCAAATGAAATACATCATGACTCTCTCCTTATCATGTTTTCGGATGTATGTATTCATAATATATGGATAGTGTGATATGATATAGAAATTACATATGATATATATATATATATAGTGTATTATGTGATTACATTATAGAGTCAATAATATACTTTAAATTATCGTTGTCCAAAGAAACTTTCAGTCCAGACCTCCTTCTAATATCCTTCTTCTGCTTACATATTACTGTAGACCTGAATGTATAATATATAACAGTAAAGAAAGAAAGAGAGAGATTATGAAATCATACTAGAAATTTGTATCAATGTTTCTTATCAAGAAAAAACATAAAATCAGGACTCTATAATATAGCTTCTTGCTTGTCATCTTGACCCAGAGAAAGAAAGGGTCAACTCTCGTACACATTTGATAACCAAATATACATAAGTAAAGTTTTAAATGCGTTGAAAAAGAATTTAGAAATCTTACAAATATTATTATAATATTTGAAATATATGTATACTTATGCACTCTACTTACACATTTTAATAAGCTCGTATGCTTACCCAGTGGTATTAGAATGGTAACATATTATATAAATGCTAAATTACCACAAATAATTACTTGGTTGGTTAAATGATTAACGTTAATAAAAAAAGTAAGTGAATAATATTTAAATAGTGTCTATCTCACATTTATACTCAAAACTCGAGACTCGAGACAAAATTTTTTTTTTTGCCGATGTGTTTAACTTTCGAGGGGATTTCTCAGTTTCCACATTGTAGTACAGAGAGAGCAGCTAGTGCGTGAAGTTTATACAGTTTCATATATGAAAACGTTCATTATTCAGAAAAATATGTAGACCTGATTCTAGTATAAACGTTTCATCAGTGACAGTATAAAAAGTATTTATACTGTATACATGAAGGAAAAATGTATAGTTTTTGGACAATTTTGTTGAAAATGAGTTAAAAAATGAAGACTATAATAATGTATTATGTATTATGCATACAATTATATCTTATTCTTATGTTATCTATACTTTACTTGTATAATAGACGACATGGAGCCTAACGAATCTTCCAAGAATCCAAGCATGAACCATCCAAGTGACGAAGAGGATGATGATGATATGATTGAAGTTATCTATGATGATGACATTTATGATGATGATGACGACGATGATGAGGGTGGAGAAGGAAATTATGGCACAGATCAAGGAGATTTGGGTGATATTGAAGATGAAGGTGATGATGGAGATCCAGGTGGGCCTGGCTTAGAAGGATTTACTGGACAAAAACCATCCATGATTTTAGCAGGGCATCAAGAATCTGCTGTTTTCTGTTGCTCATTCGATTCCACTTGTGAAAGGCTGCTTACTGGAGGAGAAGATGATATTTGTAATGTATGGGACTCATCTTCAATTGACACACGATTCCCAGTATGTAAATGCCGTGGACATAAGGTAATTTTTATTTTGATATTTTTTTTTTGTAGTGTATAATACTAAATACTAGATTATATTTATATATTTTTGCATGGATTTATTATGTGTATATTTATGCATCGTAATTAAATATCTAATGTGTTTTCTGTTTCATTTTTTTAAACTCATTATAAGGATTCCGTTATCAGCGCTTCTTTCAGTTATGATTCCACATATTTTTCAAGTGCAGATTTATCAGGAATAGTAAAAGTATGGAAAACTGATACTTTTAAAAACATCCTTTCTTTAGAAACAGGGGACTTAACGGTAAGGATTTTTATACACAATGTCATTAAATATTTTATGGATAAAACAATGTAATACATTGTATATGACGTAAGAATTTTTTTTGATGATATCGTCTTTTGTAATATTTGTGTTTATTCTAGTGGAGTTTTTGGCATTTTGGAAGTAATGTATTATTTGCTGGCTGTGAAGATGGATCAATATATATGTGGAAAGTACCAAGTGGGGACTGTAAAATTCTTAATGCTAGTGGATCTAAATGTGAATGTGCAACCTTACTACCGGATGGTAAATAAACCTTTTAATAATAAATACTCAAATATTGATACTCAAGGAATTATTTAATTCAATCTCGGGATGGAAATTTTATTTTTAATTCATACTTTTAAATATATTACATACTTATATAGGCAAACGGATTGTTGCCGGATATGAGGATGGAGGCGTTAAACTATTCGACCTTAAAACTGGACAAGTTCAACATACATTATATAATCCAACTCCTCGATCATGTGCTGTTCTGTGTATTGATCGTAGCCAACACCTTAATGTAAGAAAATGACAAATAACCTATATTAGCTTACACAGTTTTGCATAATTTATTTTTATAATAATATCTTTATGTATGGGAGATAATAATTTATTATAAAATGTAATCAAATACAATGCTTATTGAATTTCATTTATAGATTGTAGCAGCTGGTAACTATAAGGGCAAAGTGAATGTTTATAATACACAGACAGGAAAGGTATGTATTACATTGAATGAGCTAATAAAATAATAAAATAATAATAATTGAATTACTTTGAAATCTAAAAATATGAAAATTGGTAAAAGTACAGTACTAATTGGTCAGTGGACACTTTTTCTTGTACATAGCATTTAAGTACTCTTCAATGCAGTCCAATGCTGGTTGGAAGAGGAGAAAGTGCAGGAGAGGGGGAAGTGCAGGAAGATGGGAATGCTGATAGTGTTGAAAGCGTTGCTTTTTGTCCAGATACTAACATGAATTACTTAGCAGGAGGTTCTGTAGCTGGTCATATTGCATTATGGGATATTACAACGATGGTAATATTTTTTAACACATTGCTTCGTCGTAGTTGTTAACACCTTTACTATTTCTTAAGTTGTAGCCTTTGAAGCCGTTCTTTAAAACTACATTTTTTTAAAAAAATATTTTAATCATAAATCATAACAACATGTATGTTTAATATTTAATACATATACATTTTATACATTTTTATAGACTGAAAGAATGCGTTTGAAACAAGATGCTGGTCTTACAAAACTTATATGGGATCCTAAATCCCCAATTGTTTATACTGGTGGACTCGATGGTGTTGTACGGGGTATTGATGCAAGAACATGTCGAGTTGAACGTAATTTGGGTAGACATCGTTCAGAAGTCTTAGATATATCCATAGCCAAGTAAGAAATTTTCTGTAATATTGTAGTTCACCATGCAGATTTTAGATTTTATTTTTGTCACATAATATTATACTTCAACTCTTTTATGACTACTGGCTTATTGTGTTTAGTGCACATTCGTAGCTTTATTTATGTCTGTAACTAAAATGTGTATATAGTAATTTTTAATTATTATTTGTTTTCAAAATTTTATAAATAGGGATGGAACCAAACTCGTTTCTTGTTCCGAAGACGGTAGCACATTCATCTTTAATCTCGAACAAGCTTGAAGTGCTTTATACTTCTTGGACCAACTTTTTTCAACTTTTTGCCTTATAAACAAAATATATAATGTGTATATATATATATATGTCACAGGGAGGAAAGGAATCAGGACGCATGTATGTATCTATGTTGCAATCATCATACATAAAGAAAAATAATCATTGCACTTTACCCGCAATTTGTGAGAGCTTTTATTTGTCAAATAATAACGGCAATAAATGTGGTTTCTTGATAAACCTCTATCGTTGTATTATTAAACAAATCTAAAATATCTTATTACATTATGTATAAAAAACGCTATTATTACTCAAAAGTAATAATAGCTATCTACGTGCATCAAGTTACTCATCAGTAATATTTCCACGTGCACATACACGATTGTATACGCGATATGTATGTTCTGTTTTGTAATTTTAAACGAGTACGTATTATATTTCTGCATCTAATTTTACTTTTGTATTTGTTAGTGTGTATATACATATTCAAAAGATTGTACTGTATTCTACTCACATGTGTTTGTAGTTCTGAAATCTACTACTACTACATTATCACATTCATGAAAAACTGTCATAAAAACTGCCTAAACGGAAGCATGATGACCTACGTGTACTTTGACGGGTCACTAGGAAAATTTTGTAGCATTATTTGCATTCTGGGCATATTGATATATCGAAGAGGTAATATCGAAAGCTAAACAATTTGACACTATAGTTATCATTAAACATAAAAGCACACTTTGGGAATACTAATAAAAGTAATGTATAATAATATAATATATATATGACACTGTTTTTTTTTATTTAGATGCCGTGACTCAGGGAAAATATGTGAGAATATGAAAAGAATCAATAAGCACTCCACTCAAAAGCAATGATAGATTTTCAATGGAAAGTTCCCAGTCTGAAAAAGCAACAAGTACTCAAGTCGTGTACTCACATTCTCTAGTCCAGTTGCTGGTATTTACGCAATGGTTTATGGCTTCTGCATACGAGGACGATAATCTTTGGAATGATTGCCTCAGGTAAAGAAAAACTAATATGTCAAAAACTATGTTTAAAAATGATGCATTACTTGTAAAGTCTGGAACAAGATCTAAATTAGTTCAGACTGTAGATCTTAAAAATTAAATGTAGATTGAAGTAGGTTGTTAAGTTAATTTGTCAATGCCCCATATTCGCAAATTGCATAATACAAAACACAATATCGTTGCTACTCTAATTATTATAAAAGATGTGAAAAAGTAATCTACATAATATGCATTTCTTTTGCGTAATATTTTATTTTATTCTTAAACTGTAATCTGTAGACTGCAGTGTCTTTGGAAATGATTTAGCCAAAGTAAACCTTGTAGGGTTTAATCTACTTGTTACTTTGTCTCTTTCTGGTTTCACAATGGTCCAGTCTATTTTCATCTGTGGATGTTTTGTGTCTGTACTCTTCTGCTTTAAGCCTATATCATTCATAGTAGCATATTATGTATATATATTATGCATTATAACAGTGAAAAATCTAGTAGTATGCTTACAAGTTATAAATTATAAGCTATGCTATGGTCATTTTACATATTTCAATACCAGCATGATTTTGTTCTTGTTATGTATACCTTCCTCTCAAGCAGCTAAAATAGTCCTATTTGTTTTTGCCATTCTGTTGATACATATCAATATTGTATATTATGACTATTGTTTTATTAGTATTATGCTTCGCGTAGATATAAAATATTAAGATATATACACATATATATATATATGTATGTATACTATTTATAATGCATATGAAATAAGTAATAAGCCATGTCATGAATAGAAAAATGTCATGCGAGTTTTTGATCTCTTCAGTACTGGATTATATATGACGGGAAAAGATTAAGCTATGTATATAATATAGAAGGCAGATTTGAATTTTTAAAGTCTCTTTCTCGTAGACTAATGTGTGTACATATGTTGTTAGTGATGTAGGGTGTGGGTGTCTTTTTGACTTAACCTCTTGAAGCAAATATAATATGTACTGTATTAATAGTTATATGTGTACTATATACGACACTGAGGTTAGAATACATTTGTTTTCTTCTACATGTTACATGTGTCCTGTAACTGTGTAGTTATCTGACTATAGATTTCCTTAGAACAGCCAAACTGTGATGAGACTTACTTGTCAACTACTAGTTGCTCATCATGGTCTTATAAACAGCAAATGAGGGTGTTGAAGACGGTGATCCAGAGTCTATGCAATTCTTTTTTCCCAGTGCATCCAATTCACACAACTAATACAGTGTCTTACCTTCTTCTTTATTTCTTTCTCTCTTAGTCTGACTCGTCAACACACAAAACATGTGGTAATACTTTTGTGGCATTTCTACAAGTTGACAATACTATACAAGATTCAAAGTACACAGTACACTGTACGTAGGGTAATAGTAATAAGCAAAATAATATGTGAATACCTTTGACGTGTCACGTTTTCACGTGTTAGTACTACTTTTTATTTTTTCTTAAAAATATTTTGTTACCATTCCATAATTTAGTGTACAAATAGTTTACAACTAGTTTATACAGAGGAAGAAAAAGGAGAGAGGAAGAATTTCGTCTCTTTTTTTGTCTTTTTCATACAAAATATTCTAAAACAAATCAGTGAGGAACGAAAAGACCGACAATTTGTAGCTGAAAAACTTGTGAGTGATAAAATAATTACTAACTAATGTTTATATTATGTAGTATTATATTTTATTTTAAGTTTTATTATTGATATACACACACGTGCGCTGGAACTCCAATGACGTTTTAAACAGTGTATAGTCATGAATTTTGGAAAATAACTTATCTATCACATTGTGCATAATATTACCGTGGTCCGCTTTTCACCTGTTTCAAATTTGTAGCTACATTTTAATAAATTTTGTGTCTATTTTGTTACTGTAATAGAAAGACCGTGTGAAAGATACGTGAGACATAACGAAACAAAGAAGTCTAAAGCTTTAAAAAGCATGCTATCCTATTGTCAATGTACTCACACCTATAAACAGTAACCTTCAGTATTTGTCTCAATTTACAGTGTACAAAAAATTTACGATTTTTCGTGTTGTACTTTTACGATAACAGTTTGGTTTCATCAACGATGAACCCCAAGAATCGTCATTATTAAATTCCAATTCAGTTCATATTTCAATCGTAATTTGAATAAACAAGGTGGAATAAATAATAAATGGTGTACGTATCCACATTTTATTATTCAAAGGTAAAAGCTATTTTTCGTATGGAAAGAGTTTTAGTGTATCTGGTTCTTCCATTGTGTTTTTGTGCAATGTGTTTTTGGAGACTTTAGAGATATTTATCATTTATTGGAATTCTGGAGTCTTTTACATTAGACTAAAAATAATTGAACTAGTAGAAAGTTGAACGTTTGGAATTACATAAGAATTCAAAATTCAAATCAATACTTTCTTAATATTTATTAAAAAAGTCAATTTGTATAATCTCTACTCTATCTTTAGCTCTTGTTAGCTTTCCACATGTACAATAATGCATGATGATATCGTTATTATTTATTACCATTATCATTATTTATTAGGCTAATAATATGTTCAATGGTTCATCACGTCTACATTCATGTAAGAAATTTTGAGCTTCCTGACGGGATACAAGATAGTTATACTCTAATAAAAATACACACACTTGCCTTTGACATTAATATACCCATAACCATGTGTTTGCGTGGGACAAATATTGGCTGTCAATCTTGGGTCTGTAGTTTGTACCCAAGTAAAAGTGTTTTTTTTTTGAGGATTTTCTATTTTAAAAGACTGCTGCTGTTAACTAAATAGACCTTCCAAATCCAAGATATCGCTTTAAAAAATTCCAGTCATGTCTGTGTTTGTATATGTGTAAAATATTCCAAGGCATAACTAGGAAGAGATTACCATTAACTTATCAAAACTATTAGTTATACTTTCAATAAATACCCAAGTTGTGCTTGCATGTATACATGAACGGAAATTTGTGAACATTATCGAAAAGACTTCAATTTTTTGTGCATTGTGTCTGGTTGATATATGAAATAAAAGTGACATGACACATCTTAAAAAATCTTCCAAGCTCAAACTTTTCCATGTAAAATAACGTATTTTGGCAGTCAATGTAGATGAACTTTTATGTACATGATTTAAACTTTATTATTATATAAGACGATATTTAACTATACATGCTGCAGGCATGATATTTAGTCATTGAGGACTCAGAGTCATGTAATGTCGTCTCGAGTCTGTTATAATTTCATTTAACTGGCCTGGCGTTGACTATTTAACTTACTACGAAAAGAATTTATTTTACGGTGGGTCAACCTAGTTAGGTTCTTTTTCAGTCTACATATTATATATTATATCCAATCTATTTAAATTCATAGACAATAGAAATTCTGAGACTTGACGTGCTCTGTCTCTATATCTCCCTATTAGTCACTACACTGTATTGACTATTGACTGCAGTCATAAAATATTATGACATAAAAAACACTCTTGGGTTTGCTTAACAAACCATGTGATCCATGTCAAATTATTGACAGTAAATTACCTGATACACAGTGCATAGTGCATCATTTTAGTAATGTATGTTCCTTGGACATATATACAGATAAATACGTAATTTGAATGTACCAAATGCTCTGAATTTTGCATTTTACTTGTCCAACATCCTAAAATGCATTTATATGCATGTTTTCCCATCTTCGATGCTAATCCGTTGTGTACTTTATATTTGTAAGTTGTAAATTATAACCATTTTACTACTTGCCTCAAGCATCAGTTTTATGGTAATTAGCAAAAAAAAAAAAAAAAATTCAGTTGGACCAATTTCCTTCGCAGTTGGATATAAGATATAAGATATGCTATAAAATTTGTCCGGGACTGAAGACTAGAATGCTAAAAACTAAAAGACACAAAGCATGTAGATTGTAGATTATGGATTATGGGTCTATGTGCAAGATTGTTACATGTTACGTTTTATAGGTATGACATTTTCTATAGTTTAGACCGAGCGTAGTTGGATTTGTTTCGCCTTGTACATAATAAAAGTGTACACAGACTGACTGAGCGAGGGAAGGAAAACGGTATAAGACAAAAAAGTGTACATACAGACATGTATAAACACAAACGTATAATAATATTATGTGTATGAGAAAAAACTTGATTTTCTAAGATTCATGTTGCTAACCAAGCAGTAGAAGAAGTAGAAGTTATAGTGTCTTTTTGTGTGTGTGTGGGTATTGTTATCCATTACATAAGTTTCGATCACCTTCTCCTATATGCCCTATTCAACACGTGTATTTTATATAATAATAAGATGGTTCCACGTGGTTTCTAGCATGGAAAATGGAGACCTAGTGAGTATAGCGGTAACTTATTCCATAGTTGTTATGTAACAAGTAATGTAACTTTTTTTTTACTTACATACAACATTAGCTTATATGCATGTGTAGAACGTAGAACAATGAGTAGTAAATGCTAGACATGAGACTGGAGTATAATATTGTTTGGTATGAAACTTCCTGTGAGCTTTCTGCAAGTTCATTTGACTTTTGAAACTGGATAAGGAATTGTAATCGTTTAAGTGTTTATAGTTATATAGTAGTAGTAGCATCTAAATAGATTGTATCCATCACATGTTAGATTCTTTTAAGGAGTACTGGGATTGTGTATATATACAGTGTACAGCACACAGTATATTTACTATTCATATTACAGCGAAATTGGCTTGGAAGATTTATCTCATGAAGATTGTGGTCAGTGTAGATTTAGATTCAACAGTGTCGTGTGAGCACTAACATTTTTGTCTCATACTTCTTGCCAAATACTAACTACTATCTACATATTATGTACATATGTACAAGCTGTGAAGTTTAGTAGTAAAGAGTGTACATAGAGTTTTTAAGAGCATGCTGGAATGGACGTGAAACACAACAATATAATCAGTATCCAGTATCATTATTTTTGCAGTGAATTTTACTTATTCCAATCGTCAGTGTTCAATTGTAATCGTGTTTTTACTACCGAGTCTGATAACAGTTAATTCAGACAATCCAATCTACACATTATACAGTAATAAGTAAATTAAAAACTAATTTCTTTAATAATAGGACATCTGTTTATTGATAATTATTGCCGTTTTATTTGAAACGATCCATTTAAATTTACGACATGTATATGTATAAAGTATAAGTATTATAATACACATGAGATTGTACAGATCATTTCCATTATCCATGTGCATAATCTAGTACGTAGATGGTACATAGATACTAGATATACTGTGTGAGCCGAGAGGAGATGTGGTAAATTTACTATAATTTTAATTCACCACAGACTGACTTGAGCAGTGCATCAATATAATATGTACACGCGTGTATATTTATTTACAAGTCACTGAACACTGAACAGTAACGAGATGGCTGACTATATTAGAAACATTAATGTCTTCATAACTTAGATATTATAGCTAATTTTAGGACGGTGTAACTCTTTTTTATTTCAGTTTATTTGACTTGAGAATAGCAATATATATATTGTCCACTGTATCCTCGGCCACAATGTATAATCTTCTTTTATGACCATCTTTGTATTATATAATATTTGCCTGTATATTATGTACTCTGCACAAGTCAAGTCATTGTATTTGCCAGTGTGTTGATTTTAGCCCTTGATATCGTTGTATATAATAACTTATAATGTAATGTAAGCTGTACAATATTATTATGTAGCTGATTAAATATAAAAATGAAAAGAGATGAAATGCCAAAAGGAAACACATTTTATCATGAAAATTAATAAACTAATTTTTTTTTGTCGTTCTCTGTAGATTTTGATGCTACATAAATTCTCTAGCCAAGTTCAATCTAAATTCAAGTAAACGAATAGTTGTACAACATGGCAAGAAAATCAAAAGATGCAAATTCGAGTTCGTCAGGAGAAGGTCCTGAAAGTCGGCCGCTAAATGCTAAGAATCAGGTAATGATCCGCTTTTTCCAAATTGAAACTTTGTGTATTAGATATTAGATAGCAGTGATGCAATGTTATTTTCAGTTTTCAGTATACTCGTGCCAGACTTATTTCTCACATTTTTAAACGTGTTACATAAAACTTGATGTAATTTTTTATGCTCAGCATTTTTTAATGACAGAAGATTATAAAGATGCACGTGTGACTAATAAGATTGTTTCTGACCAGCAGTTTTTTTATTTTAAATAAAAACCAATTTGATACAAAATGTTAAAAAATTATTCTTAATTAATGAGAGTATCAAAATCTGCACGAGGATAATGCATGTATATAGATCAGGATATTTGGTTAAATAAATTTAAATGAACTGGATAAACTTAATGAATTAAGTGTAGACCATTTGTTTTAATCATTATTGCTTTCCGTTTGATTTGTTTTGGTCGTTAAATTAAATTATTTCTAAGATTTTATGAGAAAACCAAACTGATTCTTTACGAAGCAATATGAAACTTCTGAAGAATGTACGAGACATGTGAGGGAGTCATGTTAATAAAATTTAACATTATGTATTTATTAACTACAGGGTGAAGCCATTGAACTGAAAAAAGAGTTGGGACTAATGCAAGGCGTTTCCGTGATCGTCGGTGTTATTATTGGCGCAGGAATTTTCGTCTCTCCCAAAGGTTCAAATTCTCAGTGGGATTTAAATATATGCATAATAAAATGTGAAAACTCATGTGAAAATCAACTGAAATACTTCAACGAGTATTTTTATGTTGAAATTTTACAGGTGTCCTTAGAGAAGCTGGATCAATAGGTTTTGCTCTGATGGTATGGGTGATATCTGGCCTCATGTCTATGGTGGGTGCACTGTGTTATGCAGAATTAGGTATGTTTCTTTTAATTATGTAGATATCGCACTTGATTTTGAGCTTGATCGATAAATAGATTCAAGAAGAAAAGATTGTCCTTGCAAATATAATCTAGTTTTTGTAAATGAAACTTATCGGTCAGTAGTCAGCAGTCAGGCTAGAATTAGCTATACAGTGATCGTCATAAAATTTTCTGGACTTTACACTCCAGTTGTATTCATATTATACTACATATTCCTTTTTTTCATAAATCATAATGCATTAAATGTGTGTTATTGTACGACACATGCTGCTGGAGTTTGATCTGTCTCAAGTCTCTCGTAAATTAAAAAAAAAATCATATTTGATCCCTCTGATCTCTCTATTTACCATTCCTAAACCTCTGCTAAATATGAAAAAAATGTATGATTATTCTTTATTGCATGACTTTTTATCAGCATTTTTTTTTCTGCCCTTGTATATTATCAATAATTTGCCATATAGTTCAAATCAGTTTGATAAAGGAACCTCTTCTACATCTTTTTTGTTTATCTGTCTTTTCCATTCTTTATTTAAACAACCAGAAATATACATAGAGTAAAAACCTCATATTATGATAAGATGCTGACAAACTAAATTAATCAAAACTTCAATACCGTAGAATGTCAGGAATATACATCATGCTATATTTTATATTATAAGGTTTTATCTGCTATGAAAATATAAATGAGCCACCAAGTAATAACCACAACTAATAATATTTCATGGATTTTTGTCTCAAGGTACGATGATACCAAAATCCGGAGGTGATTATCAGTACATATTGGCGGCATTTGGTGGTCTTCCAGCGTTTTTATATCTGTGGTAAATTAGTTGTTAAGAAACATTATGTGTTACAAAGGAGAATAAAATGACTTCTGTATAAGATGCATGCATGAGAAATGAGAATATTACACACTATAATAATATAGTGATGATTGATGATAATCAATAATAATAATTAATGCTCAGAAATGAAAATGGCACTCGTTTTTAGGGTGGCGCTTATGATCATTGTACCTGCAGGAAATGCTGTGCTCGGCTTAACCTTTGCAAACTATATTTTACAACCTTTTTGGCCCGACTGTACCCCTCCAGATGCCGCAGTTCGTCTTTTATCAGCAGCAGTTATAGGTAAACGAGACGTTTTGATTTTATGTTATTTGATGGCTAAATAATTTCACATGTTTTGGACCTCATGTTATACGTTTTTATCATAATATTATAGAGTTCTAATTTGCTAAAAGCAGACACAAACACTGATAACTGATAGCATTCAATGACAATAATTCATGTATTCGAATATGAGAGTAATGTGAAAAAGAAGAAGAAGAAAAAGATGAAGTTCAAATTCGTTCATTCAATCTTTGATACACTTTTTTTTGTGTCCCATTCATGAACTCTTGTGACATTTTGACTCGTTTCTTCTTCTTCTTTGGCTGTTGTGATCGTCTTTGACGATGAAAACATTGGATGCTTTAAATTAATCTGATTTATTCATGGATGTTGGCTCCGTGCGAAATTACACTTCATTAAGATATGCATTAAACGAGAACAGTGTACTCTTCAGTGTATTTCGTACATATTTACTGTGTACTTTGATGTACACTATACACTATGGTATAATATATTATATGCTGCAGTGTTCAGTGTTTCTTGGGGTTATATAACAATATGAATCGCTGTAACATGGTTTTTTATGGTGCATTATCTTTGTATACATTATGCGTACATGTCTACTCATAGAATATATGCATGATTTGCACTAATGTGTGTATTTTTACGTGTACAATAATATATTCAAGTTATGCATGATTTGATTTGTATTCTTACAGCTCTTTTGACAGCTGTAAACTGTTACAACGTAAAGTGGTCAGCTAGACTGCAGGATGGGTTCGGATGTATGAAAATTTTAGCCTTGGTGGTGATTATCATTGCTGGTGTTGTTGCTTTATGTTCGGGAACTACAGAAAATCTGGAAAATCCCTTTGAAGGGACTACTAGTGAACCTGGACAAATAGCCGTTGCCTTTTATTCTGGACTGTTCTCATACGCGGGCTGGTCAGTACTTTTTATTTGTTATTATTTAAACAAGTTTTGAAAATAATCCATTTCCTTTTCGAATCTGCACGCGAAGCGTACCCAAAGTTGAATAACATTGGTTTTCTTAATGGTTTAAATTTTAACTAAATTCTCTGTTGCATTGTTAATTTTTACATGCGTGTGTTATGTTCTCTGAATCTCAATGATAAACTCAAATAAGTGTTATTGCTAGTGATAAACATGCCTTTTAATACTATTCATAAATGCGGCAATGAAGCAGATATGACTGGTTTTGAAAAGAAAATTGATTGATCAATTTAAATTCCATTTAGTTGAACTGAATTTCCAATTAAGCAAAACATCAAGTCTATGAAAGCTTTGTATCTCTTTTTTCAGGAATTATTTGAATTTCGTCACTGAAGAAATTCGTGAACCGTATAAAAACCTTCCCCGTGCCATTTGGGTCTCACTTCCTCTGGTTACAATCATCTTTACACTTGCAAATGTTGCATATTTTGTTGTCCTTACCAAAGCAGAAGTTCTGGCCTCTAATGCTGTAGCTGTGGTATGTAAAATTCCATGCATCTTTTTTTATTATGTACTAATCAGGAATGATGGTTATAGAATATGCAGAGTTTGAAAGGCATGCAATCATATATAAATAAATGCATATTACATATTATATGTTTGTTTTATTTTTTTGATCATGCTAATAAATTATTATATCATTATTTTATGTGGTACTGTATAGACATTTGGAGATAGACTTCTTGGAGTCATGTCTTGGATCATGCCAGTGTTCGTAGCCTGCTCAACTTTTGGAGCTTTAAATAGTGCGATATTTGCACCGTCTCGTCTTGTTTTTGTTGGAGCCAGGGAGGGCCATTTACCTCGTGCACTGGCTCTCATCAATGTTGATACATTCACACCCATTCCAGCACTTATATTTCTCGGCGCCATGTCAATAGTCATGTTGATTATGAAAGATGTCTATACTCTAATTAACTATTTGTCATTTGTGGAAGCGACCACTTGGGGTGTATCTATTGCTGGTCTTTTATGGTTACGATACAAACAGCCGGATCTCGAAAGGCCAATCAAGGTAAAATACACGTATAAATATATGGATTTTTTATTCTGCTTCAATAATGAATCTTTTATCACTAAAGAGAGTATTGATACAGTAGTTTTCCTTCCAAATGAATTATGTTGTACGTTTGATGTATCTGTTACTGGTCACCGAAATATTGATATAAAATATAAATGAAGTTAGACCATCACATGTGACTTACTTTCACTAATCGATCAACTGAAACAAAGTATTATTACTTCCTGGGAATTAAACTCACATGCTTTACTCATGCACTCATTCTCAGTATTATTATTGATCATATTCCTTTTCAATGGTGAAAAGGAAAATGATAGATGTAGACAAGTGTATAACAGTATTTATATTTGACCTCGAACTTACAGCAAGCATTTATTCATGTATTAGTTTGGTAATAACAAGATCAAATCTTAACTTTTGTAAGTAGAGGAAAACTGCGTGGATATAGAGACAAGTGTGTAGAAGTTGAAACAAGCTTGGGATCAAGAAACGTGGATTAAAAATTCAATTACAACCATGTCTCTATCGAGTGTCGAAAGTGTGGGATATGTAGTTAAAATAACAAATAACTAAGAATAGACACTACAAGTGCGTGTAGGATATGAGCTAGCATTTTGGATGCACAAAAGATATGACTTCTTAACATAAATGTATTTGTGTCTTGTTTAACAGGTTAGTCTCGTGTTCCCCGTGATGTTTCTCTTAATTTTAATGTTTATTGTATGCGTCCCCGTTGCATTGAATTCTGCCGGTGAAATTGGAATAGGTAAGTAATTGGTTCTTTGTCCATTTTCATACATAAAACATTATAAAACAGAGTTTAATACGTATAGATTTATCTACAATGATCCATGGTTTTTTCTTTTGTATAGCGATAATCATGGTTGTTTCTGGACTACCATTTTATTTTGTTTTTATTTACTGGGAAAATAAACCAAGATGGCTGAAGAAACTTGGAGGTAAGAACTTTTTATACATTTTTCAAACAACAAACTAAACCATTTTTTAATTGAATTAGACTGAACAGTTCATAAGTAACACGTGGTCTGTGAACATGAGTTCAATTAGGTACTTGAAAAGTCAAATAACCATAACCTGTTCATTCAGACACTATTCACATTTTAATCTTGATTATATGGATTTCCATTTTCCATATAAATGGAATACTATTTCTGGAAGTTGTACTAAAACTTACCCTTAACCAGTATCTATTTTTTTCTGTTCGTTTTTATTAATAATCAGTGGAAAATTGTTTTTTCATCTCATGTACAAAAATTACACAATTTTTGTACATTTTAGTATTCATCACTGTTTGTGCGGATAAGAAACGGCATTTTGTTTTCTTTCCATTGCTCTCTATACTCTATACATATGATTTGTGTTTTGTTTTTTCCTTTGTAAAATTATTTTGTGTACCAATGTAAGAGAAATACAAGACATTAACTTACATTGTTGGTCTTATTATTTATGAAAAAAAAAACATGTGATTGTTTTATTACGCAAATCATGACATACACTCAATACTAATATGTCACTGAATGACTTTGTTTGTACATGCTTTTCTGTTTTTTTTTCTTCTATCTATACTAAAAGCAGAATAGGAGAAAAAGAAACTCAAGTATCATTCTTGTTTTTTTCTGTTATTTACTCTTTATAGCTTTGGGTACAAACGACTACGTCGATGATGATGATGAAGTTGCACCGCTTTTACCAAATAATTATCCTGATTTCATTGAAACAAATGTCGACAAAGAACCAAAAATTAATCCATTTCAAAATCCCTAAGAGTGTTTTTTTTTGATAGTTCTTAGTTCTTAGTCATTATATTATTCTTGTACTAAAACTTTTTCAAGTACTATAGAGATTCTTTCTTTACTTGCTCTTCTGTGTCCCTCTCTTTATTTTCTCGGAAACAAAACCTGTAAACGAATTTCAATTATTCTTATTATGTTCTTCACTTAGTCCATCGTACTTGAAAAAATTGAGTCGCCTATAACCTGTAATGCTGTAAATACCTTGTATGTATCATAGGATGCCGCTTCTATTTTTCTATTTGTATGATATACCATGACTGACAATGAGCACTGCGGCTCAATTATGGTAAATGTACGATGTTTATTCACAGTTGCATCTAAAATTGTGAATTTTTGGTACGCAAATTTAAAAGAATCTAATCTAATTCATAATTTAAGAATCTAATGTTTCATAGCACTGCTAAAAACATGGAGATCTGACTGTATGCACGTTGTACAGTTTTCCATTTTGTTTCCATTGAAATGTAGGGAGAAGTGAGAGTATAATACGACTTGTAATTTTATAGTTTAATGTGAGAAGTAGAAGTGTAGCTATCAAAAATTTAGATGGAGAAATCTATAATACTATAATCTATGTATGAGCTAATAAAAGTGCTTTCTTTGTGACACTTTTGGGCTCATACAAAAGAGAAAAAGCATCTTAGAAATAATGCTTAATATTTCGTAGATTCATACCTCATATATACAATATTTTGTAACTTTTTTGTATTTAAGTCTGTATTATATTATATGCCTCTGTAAATAATTTATTTTTGTAAATACTTAATACATAATATGTATATGTATATAGTTATCAAGTTTAAAGTATAAACATAATAGATGTCAGGAAGCAAGTCTTTTAAGACATACGTGTGCATTTATTATGCATTTATGTAGATGTAAATTCAAGCTTGTGGCGTTTGTTTAAACATGCGTATAAATTATAAATAGAATAGTAGTACATGTATATGATATATTTTTATCTTTAAAATTTCAAGCTCTGGTAAAAAAGTAGAAAAGCAAACATTATCCATGAAAGGGAGAAGAACTGGAACAATAATAATAATAAATACTCCCGTTTCTAGTAATATGTACCTAGGCATAAAAAGTACTTTGGATACTGTACTTATTCACTACGTTTAGTGTTTAGTGCCACATAACTATAAGTTGGTTATTGTTTAATGTGAGGATTATACGAAACTAGTCGTTTCTAAAAACTTCAGATATTGATAATGAACTTCGTGTTGACTTTAATCATAATATTACAAATACTCACTTTTTGATTTTGACTATTACATGTACACATACCATGTTCTTGCTTATCTATTATCTAAATACATACGTGCAATCACAGACACTGACAAAACAGTAACTTTGGAAGAAATACAGATGTTTTTTCATATAATATGTGTATGTTACTTTTATGAAAAGTGTATATGCTAGTCATACGCAAAAAAGACTTAGGTACTCCTGTAACTCATATACTCATACGTATACATTAGGGTGGTCCATTTTGAGCAAATGTTCGAAAAGTCAATGGGCAAGTGGCTCAAATTAAAGACCTACCTATATAGGTATTACCTGTAAAATATTTAGGAATTCCGTTTTGAACTGGGTACGCACATTGAGGTCAAAGGTCAGAGGTCTTTGAAAATCTTGGTTTACTTTTCATTCTGGTTCTCAGGAATGCGTCAACCGAATTTAGCGTGAGTTATCATTTTGGAAAGGTAATTGCATGACCTTAAAGGCTGGTTTTTGAAAAATTGCAAAAACTCCGGATTTTTGTAAAAAACCCGGGTAACAAGTACAAAATCCCGGATTTCGGATCGAATTGCAAGCAAACCTAAAAACTTGTTTCAATATTTAGAAAGTGTAAAATTTCACCTTTCAAACGCGCTATTGGCTTTTGAAATCCGATTTAAAATACGCTCACAGTGGACTTTTTAGTACAAAATGTTCAACGAAAAATGAAGATTTTATGCAAGAATTTTTTTCTTTTTCGTATAAAACCTACCAAACTCTAAATTAAACCAAAGAAAATTACCTATGCACATCAAAACAAGTGTCAAGCAATAAATTCCTAAGAAACCCGGACCTAGCATCCTTAAAATCCGAAATTCGGGGAAAACCCGAATTTCGGAGTTTTCTTGCTCCAAATT
>JAQGBH010000292.1:0-59070 GCA_034698265.1 Sminthurinus aureus | reverse complement strand
ATTCGTTGTGAATAGGTGGATAGTAAAATTATAACGATTTCTAAACAATTTTAGCAGTTATATATTTGTTTATTATACTGCACATGTGAACCAAAATTTTTTCAGTGACTACTGAATAAGTGCACACTCTCGCCATCTACAGCTTTATAGTGTTTGCAAGGAAATCAATTGTTTTTTTTGTGACTACAAAAATTATCCTTGTTTAAATAAACTCCTACACATTAAAAAATACACAGTACATTGTACTGCATACAGCATACGGCATATGTACATGTACATTAAAAATTATGTATACTTAATACTTTTAGTATGCATTTGCAACATGTTTTATGGGTCTGAGTTCTGAAATTGGAACTGTAAGTGGAGAAATATGGATTGAGGCCGGAACAATTTCCTCGAATCTTGTATCTATGCTTTTGATCTCTTTTACTTTATCCCTACTTTTTTTCTATTTCTACAGTCTACAGTAGTCCTGATCCTTTTCCTAGTCGCTATTTGTTATTCACCATTCAACGAGAAATTCCAAATATTGCAAAAGTTACATGTAACTTAGTTGCACCTTGTTCATTCCTAGCTATCACGTTTTGTTCAACCAATCCATGTCACATGACACAGTTGCATGAACTGTCAGTATTTTCTGTACAACTAATAATAATACACATAATAGATATAATTGTAATGAAATTTAAGCTAAACGTATAAAATACAGAATACAGAATAAAATGAACAAGAAAAGAAAGACTATATTTAATTGAAAAACTTTCCTCATTAAATTAAACAATAATGTTCAAATTACTAACCTATGACTCTAAATACTTCTACTGCAGTCTGGAAACAAGCTTTTTCTTCCGAAAATGCAAATAATGTTACAAACTAAATTCCATTATATTCTATTGTTTGTCTATAGTGTAGCAGGAGAAATAGAATTGAACAATAATAGAAAATATGGCAATAAAAGCAATAACATTTTTTTTATTACACTTCACAAAATCTTCGAACTCTGAAATACGGAACAATAACAAAATTCCGAGAATAAATCGTGATAGACAGAAAAAAACTACTAAAGCAGCACAACAAAGTCTTACAATTAGTTGCTTTTTTAGAAAAACCTTATGATCTCTCAAAATATAATTGCCCCGAAAATTGATGTTGAACGATCAAATTTCAAAACTAAAAGAAACTATAAATTATATTTTATATTAAGCCAAAACAGTATTTTGAACTTTCAACTTTAAATTAGCAAGTCTCCAACCATTATTTAAAACTTGAGCAACATCAACTACATAAAAGTTTTATAAATTTCAAATTTAGAATTGATTTTTCAATGTGTAAATAAAAAATTGTGAGAATTTATGATTTTCCTTTAATCCATCGTCATGGGTTTATCGGAATTTTTTATTTCCTATTAGTATTTCCACCTGTGGTCTCTCATCATCTATAGTCCATAGTCTACCATTTAGAATACCAATTGAAGACCGATAAAGACGTCACATTATTTATTCTGTCCAACCTTTTAGCAATACAATTTACCATTTACCACTTTGTGGTTATGACTTCCAACTTGCAAGGTATAGGAAATTTAAGGTAAATCCACATCGTGAGATGAGTTTAAGGTATCAATATTGAACAAAAAGTTGGTATGTTTGTATCTCTTTGTGTGGTATGTTCCTTTTTTTTGCATTGACCGACCAACAATTCTCTCTATGATAATGTATAATGTGCAACGAAGGAACAACACATTAAAACTACCTCAATATCACCATCGTTAGATCAAATCGACATAAAAAATGTATAAGTTGAGCTCTATGCAATTCATACATATACATATTTATAATCGTTACAAAAATTTGAAGACGCAAGAGTGTGTAGCAGACCAAAAAAATATACAGACATTTTATAATTTTTTTATACATACAGGTATACGGTATACAAAATGAAAAAGTTCAGATTGGAAGAAAAGTACATTAGGAAAGTGGGAAAATGAAGGAATGGAGCGAAAACCGACCAAACCATTCGCAATCGCCATTTTCAAAAATGATAGCCATTATCTGTCATAAATCCAAATTCAAGTACAGATGTACGTAGTACACTTCAGAATACATGTATGTATTTTTCATGTGTATATTTATCTATCTATTATCTACATATCAACTGTTGGAGACTAGAATCGGCAGCCGTGCACAACAAAGCTTAACTCTCACACTCAAACCCCATGTTGAATGTAGAATGTAGACATGTATGCACATTGTACATTGTACATTTTATGGTTCAAGTTATAAGTATGTATACTAACAGAAAAATGCACCAAGAATGGATGTACATTGTACATGGTACAAATAGGTATTTATACAGTAATACGTAACAAATACTTTCTCAATACAATTCGAGCCTCGAGTCTCGATACTCGAGTTAATGCAACAACCCTTCACTTGCACTCGTTTCAATTCTTCCTCCATAGCAATCACCATCATAATTTAGTACACCATTTGCGTCTACCATAGTCCGACGCCTCATACGTAAAAGATACGTATAGACTATACATAATACACAAGTCAGTGTTGGTATAGATATGTATATATATATATATACCCAAGCTAAGAAAACCGAAGATGAAGCACAGAAAAAAAAGAGAAAAAAAGAAGAAAATGATGTGAAAAATGTCGAACGGGAAAAATATAGACAATAACAGTCAAAGTATTACGAGTGAGAAAAAAAGAGCCAAATGCCAAATGATGATGACACGTGTGAGAATTTCTTGGACTATGTACTATGTATATTGTATAATATTATATCTACAACAAGTGAGAAAAAGTTATTAGATGTAGGTTTCCGTATACAACAATTTTTTTTCAATACATAAGTAAATGCAAAAAAATTGCAAACTGCATAGTGCTCTTACTCTATTTGAGATATGATATGTAGACAAACAAATACTATTTATCATCTTACCGTTACGCTTTGATACCTATACCACAGTGTCTATACAAATAATATCTTTGGAATCTCTCAAGAAGAAAAAAAAATGAAAAGTATTGCACTGCAAAAAAAATAGGAAAAAAGATTGTATTTTTGACGGAAAAAACTTGTGGGTAATACTACTGCACAAAAAGTTTTGGAACAATTCTACAGTTTTTTTTTACTTTTGATACATATCCCAAGGGCATGAGGTATGAGGAACACGAGCATAATAATAAGTCTCCTTGCATTTCTCGTATCATAAAATGTCTTGTCTCATCATTTCCATATCTTTTCATGTTTACTTTTAATCTTACATGGTTCCTCATTTTTTTAGCCTATGAACAACATTGACGTATCGGTATCGGAGTTCTCAGTAATAACATAATAATAATATGGAATCAGGAACTCTTGAGATGTTACATATTACACATGTAGATAAAATAATACTTTTCAAGTATTGTCTAATTTTAGTAACTTTCAATGATCAGTGATCAGCGTTAGTTATTTTTATCCACTCTTTTTTTAGCAAAGCAATTGAGAATCGAGACTGAATGCATAATAAGGAGGAATAGCGAAAATTTCCCAAGGTGAATCGAATCGAATTGAAATGAATTATTGGCTAGGCTGTACTCTGTACTTCAAATGACAAAGTATTATTTACATCTTTACCGTGAATAAATATTATATGCAACAAAAACCTCTGACATTGAATATATTGACTGATTTCAACTTCATGTGAGTACAGAGTGATTGGTGGTTGGCTTAAAAATGCAATTTGTACATATTATAATACATGTATATGTACCTATAATAACGCTTTTTTAACATTATGAAATTTTCTGAGGACAAATGAAGATAAAAGAAGTATAGACAGATGGAATGAGTCTGTGCATAATATATAATATATTTATAAACCATTATTATGCATTTTGCATTTTATATTATATAGCATACATTCACCCACTACACTAAACCACACTACTCAGTCATGCATATTAAATAGGCTTATTACAAAACGATAAATGTGTGAAGTGGATGGAAAAAATATAAGAGGAGAAAGAAAAAGTAATACGGTAGAGACTGACATTCTGTTCTTTGAACATTCATTATTATAACTCTTATAATATATAATATTGTACACATTTATATGTAATATGTGATATATATATAAATATATATATATGTAATCTATGCACTCAGTATGCACATGCACATATGCATAATATGCACTATCATCATCATCATCAACATTGTGCACGTATTACGATAAGGAAAAAAATACATAATTTCACGACATGCAGCAGGTACCCATCTCAAATCTCAATACTCAATACCTATTTGATTCTCATTCTAATTCAAAATGGAAGGGGAAAAAAATTCATGTTCACACTTATTGTACTAACACTATTATGTATTATTTATGCACATCATGTAATGTGTAAAGTACAATGTAAAATGTAAAATGTATAGTGTCTAGGCTGAACAAAAAAAACGCAAGTCTCAAAGTAGTGTTTAGTTTAACATCCCTATGACATGTGATGATGACATTCATTTTATAATGTACACTGTAAATTGTAATATTAACACATGTAAAAAAATGATGTTAAATGGCCAGGCCAAATCAAACTAAACTACATATAAAGGAAAACACGCCATGATTGAGTGGAAGGATAATTTTTTTGTATGGTTGTCTATTGTCTACTATGGTAAATTTTGAGACTTGAGACTATTGAGTTTTGAGAGGAGAAAGAAAAAACTCATAATTATTTTGTATGTCTTAGCTATTTTTTCTTGTAGAATGCACAATGCAGACTGTTCATTGTACAATGTACAATGTCAGAGATACATGTACAAAATATAGTACATACAATTTTTATATCTGTCTACTATTACTTGTACAAACTGCAAATTGAGCATACATATATAAAATGAATTCACTTCTTGTAGCGTTCTTTACAAGGCTAAAATGCAGAAATGACCTAAGAATTTGCAAATTTTATTTACATGTACTTGATAAAATTATAGGAAAGAAGTGGTAACTAAATAGTAAAAGTTGCATTTCTTGATGCTCCTAAACACTCCCCAAAGCTATTCCTTGAAAATTACATGAGACATCATAGCTCATGCAATATTAAATAATAATAATATGATAACAATCATCATCACTGTAATCAATCTCAATTCTCGATATCAGGCTATTGGAAACCGTAAACCTTTGCTTAATACTGTACAATCAATCCTGATTTGATCTTGGTGATTTTCAACAAGTGGTGAGAAAATTAGACCTAGGGAAAAATTTAAAATATAAAAAATAATGTTCGATTTGAATCTGAATCCTGAATGCCAGTAATGAGGAATTACCAATTATTGAGTATTGAACACTGAATGGAGAGTACTGATGTTGATAACATTGTTTTGCACGCACAAAAAAACAAACTGGTAATTACACGCTGCATTTACGATTTACGTACTGGTGTTTGATAATTGGTATGTGCCTATCGTTATAGACTGCCCATAGGCTAAAACTGCAGTATGTCCGTAATATGTACTTATATATGGAGGAACAAAGTAGTTAATCTCGTTTAAATAGCATGGGAATATTGAGCATTAGACACACCTTTCTATATTTCAAATCCTGCTTCAATATTATATAGCTTTAAGCTAGCTCTTATGCATCATTAGCCTTCAATTTTCAAATAAGATTATGAATAATTGTGTATGCACTTGATACTTTCATAAGGTTTGGATTTTGGATTTGAGATGCAACATTCTTGAATAGACACCAAAGATAATTATTATAATTAATTATCACAGTTCATTACCAGATGGTCAATACTCAATGCTCAATGCATACAGTAAAATATAATATATAATGTGCACCCTGCACAATGTATTAATGTAATAATCTTTCTCAACTGCTCGGCTGCCTACAGTCAATTTTCTTTTCTGCATGGATGTACTCAATAATATTGATGAAATACCTTGCATAATTTACGCTCTATCTCATGCAATCTTCCCTGCAATATTTCATCCACTAATTATGATGATGGTAATTCATACTTACAATCATCACTTCCCCTGCACATAAATCCAGTTCAGTTTGTATTGTTCATCCAAGTATGAAAATTTAAATCCGATTGATAGATACTTTTATAATTACTGACAATATACAATATTTACCACTGCTTGCCAATATTAGGTATTAGATACTAGTCTCTACTTTAGAACGTAGACTTGCCCATCACCCCTCACATATTACATGTATTAGACATTACGTATGAGACAAGTCAGAGGAAAAGTTTTGTGCTGCTGTTGCAAAAAAACGTTGATGATTCTCTAGAGGCCTCCTTCAATATGTACAATTCACAAGCACGTCTATTCTATTGTCTGCCATCTACCATGTATAATGTATATATAGCATCCTTTTGAATAAACTACATGTAATTCTGAGGAATCACACAAGAAACAAGACAAAACAGAGCTCCAAACTTAAAAAGGCAAATGTAGACAAATTAGTTTGAAAAAAAATTACATGTACATGATGTTTTTTTTGTTATGTCTACTTGACATTGAAAAGAGGACTACAAACATTGATTATAATGATAATTATCAGTATGGAGGATAAAATCTGCATGGTTAAAACCGGCAGATGCACAACTACATATATCTATCTGTAATTTACATCATGTAGGTTGTAGACTGTGCAAGTATTGTGTATTGTGATTTTTGCTTATAGGTACTTTAAAAACATTTTCCAGTCGTTTTTCCTCATACTCAATACTCACTCTTCCTTTTATTTCGTATCTCATGACACTATTATACATTATATAATATAATAAATGGTACAAAGGTAAAACAGTGGGGATAATCTCTGAAAATTGTTGTGCATCATGATGCTGATGCTGATGATTAAGAGGAAATTGCATAATACATAATACATTTAGCCGATTTAACCTACATTTGAAAATTCTCGTCCGTCCGTCAGTCTGACATTCAAAACAATGGAAAGTCATTCAAAGACGCACAAGAAAAAACAAGGCAAAAAATTGGAGGAAAACATTTTATATAAATCAAATGAAAAGTTGTACCATTATTATAATATAATATACCTATAATATATTATACTACCAAAAATATTGAACAAATATAGGTAAAATGTAGATGCATATAATGTAGATTGTAGATAATTCATCCCAGTTGGATGGATGGTTGGATAAAGGATACCTGAATTAAAATCTGAAGGTCACCTGAGCCAGTTCTAACTCTCGTGAGTCACCTACTAATCTCAATCAGTTTAGAGTTTAGAAGTCTCAACACTCAGGATTAAACATGTATGTAAAGGGAGAAAAAAAAATCAGAAACAAAAAAAAACCTTCTGCCAAGTCCTCGTGCACAAGAGGAAATATACATGCATAATACATACAGTAATCACTGGAGCAAAGTACATGATACATGACATATGTATAAAGAACACTCTCCCATTTTATATCGATGCATGCAACAATATGAAAGTTATAAACAATCAAATCCCACCCAGCTGTACAATGTGCAATATGCACATATGTACACGTTACACGTGGAAGTGCAACTAGTTGCATGCATAACAATCATAATACATCTATAGACCATAGACTATATACATCATACATGATACATTCATGTGTATATATATGCTATGCTGTAATCTATAATATATTGTACATTGTACAAATATGCACATCAACTTTTCTCCCTAAATCCTTTTTTATTCCCTGGAAACAGCAGGACAACCTTACTTGTGTCAAACATGGACATATAATAATATAATATATTTTATGGATCCACCATGAACCATGACTATTGTTTCATTAGCCACTTGATGCGTCAATATGCAATGTCAAAACTAGTAACTAGTTTTTTTTCCAGAAAAAATGTATATATATACAGAAAATGTTTTTTTATCTAATAAACTACACTATTCCTTCTATTTTATTATCATTATTATTATTTTACCATTTTTGTTTCCTCAATGATTTTCAAGGCTAAAACTGAATGGAAATGGTGCCTCACGATTACATATGATCTGTGGATATATATATATATATATATATATATATATGTATAATGTAGTAGAAAACTTGCATTTCTCATCCACACTCTCTCCAAATGACCCTGGAAAAATCTGCAGTATGCATATCATACATGATATTTTCTGCTAATGTAGGACAATGATTTTTTTCTTGTCTTTGTGTATTTGAGGAGTGGCCATTTTTTCCACCACCTCTCCACTTTGAATTCAATCCATTAATACATTTGTACATGCATGTATCATGTTGATTTCATGATATACTAGTGTACACCACAGAATTTAAACAGAAATTACGAGGATGATTTCACTTTACTAAAAAAACTCTGAACTCTAACGATTTCAGCTTATATAAAATCATAAAAGAATCGGACAGGAAATAATATAGTAATGCCAATATTAAGACAATATAATATGCATAATATATAATATTATACTATAATATATTATTATATATAATATATTATTATATATAATATTCTCATGTACAAAATCAACATGGCCTAGTGAAACAATACTAGTTTTTATATTATATCATATTATGATCTATGAGCACCTGGCAATCATAAATAATCTGTAATCCACCTCATCACCATAATATATTTTAAATTCTGGAAATACGGGGGGAAAAGATAGGAAGAAGATAGGAGCTATTATTCTAATTCCATTCAATCTTTATTACCTACATACATAAGACATAAGCTAGACTCTAGACTTGAGACACTATTAAAAAAAGGAATATACTAGTAATAAATAATTGCGTAAAATTCCACACACTCCTTAAAAACACGAATCCAAGAATTTCTAACTCAAGATCAATATGTACCACCACGACATTTAGTATTTGGATTTTGGATGTAGAGACTATAATATAAAGACGATTTTTTATAGTCAACTTAAAATGTCAAATACACATAACAAATTGCAGCAATTACACATAGACAATTACAATGACATGGTCTATTTATTTTTTCTAACCGTCTCCCTCCACTTTTATACACATATTCTCTATAGATTCCTTGTAGTTAAAAAAAATGAATATAAAAGTTTTAGATTATAGAAGAATGAAGGAGTTGTAGTTAGTCGTAGTCGTAGTCGTAGTAGTCGTAAGTCGTAGAAACCTCTTCATCAACTATTTGCCACCGTCACAAATAAAAATATCTGTCGTCTCTCGCTCTTTATTCTCTAGACAATTTAATGACAAGCATGAAGCATGAAGTAAGCGAGCGAATACATAATACACAACTATAGTATGACATAGAATGCACGTTACATGCTAAATAATATATAATATAGCATGAAAATCATTTATAATACTGTACATGAGAAACATAAAGAAAAAGAAACATAAAGAAAAACCCTCCGGCCTCTCTATCCTTGTAAATGCATCTCTTCCTCAACAAATTTCTTAAAGCAGTGCCAACAAATAACAAATCAAATTTTTAAAAATTCAAACCTGTACCACACACTGTTACATAAATCCATTTATCTATATTCTATCTCCTATCTTCAATACATATGTATACAACTAATACAAATCCAAACACGAAACACACATTCAAGTTTTTATGCTTTTATAATCCATAATAAAATGTTCAAATTACAAATAGAATATATTACTACATATCAACGTAACCATACACCATAGACGATACATCATAGACGGATGAGAAAATAAACAAAAATTAATAAACGCTATTACTTTCAAGTTGTCTAGTCATAGTCTATACGCTAATAAACTACATACAAACAGACTACAGGCCAACTCAATACTCAATTCAAGCCATATTATCCACAATCCACCATACACATTCGGATATACGTATATGCATGTATAATAGTCGTTGAATAAAAATGAAATATTTGCAGAATGATGTGTAAATTATACACGATTAGTCCTATGTTCTATTATTACAATTACTATAATAAATAATTAGTATTCATACTATTTTGACAGATTTAATGTCAGCCAGAAAAAACCAAAGGATATTAAATAGTATAATATTTTTCATACACATAATATAATATTGTTCTTTCAATCCATAAAAAATTCAAATACTAAATGTCGAATGTCGACCATCGATTAAAAATGGTAAAAATGCATTTTGTGTCCTGTGCAAAACTTTTCCTCATAATGTATACGTCGTCCGTCGTCCGCCCTCGTTCTTGTCCTCGTATTCGTATTTGCCATACACCACATACACATCACATCGTTAAAGAAACCAAAGTAACGAAGCTATATCTTGTAACTTGTAACAGACAACGGACTGTTTATCAAGTAAAATACATGTATGAGTTATATGGGTCGATTGTTCAAATACTTAGACATGGAAGCTAAACTTTTAGACATTAACTAATGCAAGCGTAAACAGGGAAGTACACACCACATCACATACTACATACTAGTGGTATGCAGTATGTACAAAAAGTGTATATAGCATATTATATATTATGATGGTTCAATTGTAAATTGTAAAACGCAGTAGTACGTGAACATGCAGATAAATTGCAAGTTGCAAAAACTGCACCATATGTATCTACAATCTATCTATCTGCAAATATAGGAATATATACGAATATACAACATAGACAGACCAGATACCAAATCTAAAGAGATATATACAGACTATTCATCGCCTAAACATCTCGAACCTCAACCTATCTATCTAGCTGTGTACTCTGTATAGAGCAGAGTGAAGTGGTATGATACACGAATGAGGCGTCTGACTATCATTATTTTTTTCACTGTTCGTTTTTCTTTCTCTCTTTCTCTGGTTCTGTCTCAGTATCTCTCTTGAGAGAGAAAAGAGTTTGAAAAGTATCCAAATTCAACAAACAAGACAGTCTGTGCCCTGTGTCTTTGAGTGTGTGTGTATGTGTATGCAGCTGTCTGTCTTGTTTGAAGAATGAAGCAGTTGTTCCTGATCTCCTCATTTACAATGGAATAAAGCAAGTTTAACATGTAAAAAAATATATATGTATAAGAATAAGATTAAGACATCCATGGAGCAAGTAACAACAACATCCTTTAAAATTTTCAACAAAATTCCAGACAAAAATAAATATTTCGCAACATCATTAATAATACTATTAGCGAGCAATGCCCTTTATAAATTTGGATACAAGATCCAAGACTCAAGACACACAAAATATTTCTGCAAGAAACGCATTTCATTTCCAAAATTTTACTTTTACTTTAGCTTTTTAGCATAAACATTAATCATGTTCATTTTGCACATTCTCATTCATGGCATCATATCTCATCTGGAGAACATTTATGCATTACTTAGATTTAATGCACATGTCATACAATATATGCATGAAGATTAACGAAGAGATTAAAAATCTAAAATTTAGGGTAAAAATAGAATGTTTACATCATCTTGACGACCTCGGTCCTAGTCTCCTATTCAGAACAGACAAGAAAGTCCCTTTCCGTTACAACAAGACAAATAAACGAGTCTACCAAATACAACATGATGGATGTCCAATGCTCAATAGCTACAATCAACATCACCATCAATTTCAATTTTAGTCGATTTAAATTCCGTCTATTACTTTTCCTACAAAATGACATGACAGTCTCCTCTTGAATGTATAAAAACTGTTGTAGTAATCACTGAAAAGTGTTTTTTATGGTTTTTGGTGTTGGATTTTAGTGCAGTTTTCAAATCCTCGTCTACACAAAAACATTGAACACTTATCTATCTACGATCTGCGAGACAATTTGAACATGGTTCTAATTTTTGGCCATGATGATCTATTTCACAGATAATAATTATCTGTACTCTGTTCTACAAAAAATATACGTATTGTATGTGCTTAAATTTCACAGGGAAAATTGTTGACACCCGAGAAGAAAGATATGTTTGAAAGTTGGCAGGAGAATTTTAAGAAATACTACTAAGGGAATTGGGAGAATAATCGTTGGAATTTCTACAAATTTATCTTTCAGACGAAAAATATAAGAAAACAGCTATTACTTCCTCCTCCAATCTCAATCCATATTCCAAATGCAATGTAACCTAAAACCTACTCCACTTCACTACGTTTTACTCATGACTCAAGTGAAATGTAATGAAAAACCTACAGGGTAAAATCGTAAAATTTTAAACATTTCAACAATTTTATGTTTTACTGCTTTTGCTGTAAAATGTAAAAATTGGTGTTGTTTCACTATTCTCGTTATACCTTATCTTTTTCTCGTTCATGCACAATTTCACAATCCACACAATTCTTCAGCGAGACACAGACGGAGAAAACAAACTTGAGATGGAGACACATGGTTAATGTTATGTCATTTTATGTATATGCAACTTTGTCTTGTGTCTTGTGGATTTTGTTACTGTTTTGTCTACAAACTACAAAGTATACAAAGTAACTCTTCACCACTCTTCGCTTCTTCTTTTACTACTTTTTTTTTGCCTTGTCTGACTTCTGACATCTGACACACATGCTGTTTATCATCATAAAAACATTGAAACATTGAGTGAGGCCCAAACTCGGGGTTTCTTTCCAAATTTTACACTCAACTCTTATATTATACAAGTTTTTGCCTCATTTGTCATTTAAGATTTAGGATTCAAGATGTTTACATGTTTCTGATTTTTGTCGTAAAAAAAAGTTTTCATCAACCTTGTCTTGCCCAAAACTTAAGAACGCGCTCGATGCTTGCTGCTCCTTTGTCTCTAGTTTATCATAAAACAGACGTGTGCTGTGTCTGCTACTGGCTACTGATGCCGTTTTCAATTTATGATTAGCATCTAAACAGAAAAGAGGAAAACTCGAGAAAAATAAATTTGCATACGCGATATACGGTATATGGTACATGGTTTGTAACATGTGTACATGTAACCAGATTATCTGCTTAATAATATATTAGACAGCGTAACTCAATCTAGATTTTCATAGGTAAGTCTTTGAATTGTGAACATTGAGCATTGAACATTGAACTGAAGTGGGAACTGCTTACCGATGAAAATGTCAATTTTTAATGTTACAATTGTTCTAGGTTTCCTACTCGTGCACAACACAATGTACAAAGTACAAATACAAATAAGACAAATTATACAATGTTGTACAAGATAGTATAATATTAAAATGTCAATGACTACTCACTACTCTCTATGCCACGTCAATCCTTTTTCCTCGATATACAAACCTCTGTGGAAAACCTCAGAGTACTAAATGCAGTATGCAACAGTGCGGTTACATTCAATTCATAGCCATTCTATAGCAGCTATAGCATATCACACCATATATAATAGTATATCTACTGTAGGATTCAGAATGCAGAATTAAGGCAATGTGTACTGAAGCTGCTAACTGCAAACATTCCCAAGAAATTCATGAGAGGGCAACTCAACGCAACTAGTTAAAGTTAAAGTTGAATTTGGAGTTTGCTTGTCGAGTTTAGAGTTTAGAGTCTACATTCACCTCACCAAAAGTTTAATGCTATCGCAATTTTATCCCATTAATATTACTATATTTTGGCACTTAGCACATGCACTTAGCATGCAATATTTCATTATTTTCATACCATGTACATTCTACATGATACATGCATGCAAAATACAACTATTAGACTGTAATACATAACATATAATCAAAAAATATCTATGTGTTACGTCAAGTCCCTACAGGCAAAGATCTCAACTCAATCTCGACTCTCAAATCTCAAAACTCAAAACTTGACACTGGTATTGTCGACAAAATATTTATTCTGCATTCCTTGATACACATGACACACTACACACTAGAATTTACAATAAAATAAAATTTTGAACTCTGTAAAGTACGAATTACGAAAACTACGTGTATTTATGCAAAAATGACGTGTGTAAGCATAACCACAGTCAACAGTCAACAGTTGTATCCACAATCTACAGTTGTTGTTAACATCGGTACAATGGAATGCAACACATAAATCTGATATTTTCCTTCCATTATTCTCCATGATCAATAATTTTCATAATGATTCCTACAGACTACAGACTAGAGTCTACAGACATGAAGAGAATTCATCTCATTTTCTCTTCTGTTACAGGTTGGAAGTTGCTAGTACTTGAGTTGGAATAATACACTGTTCAAAGTTCAATGAAGAACAGAGACCAGAGAACAGCATAATATAACGTTTAACATAGACGTAGACAGTAGAGGAGGCCCGAGTTCTGGTATAACAGCACAGACGCTAGTATGTAGCTGCTTGATGGAGCGGTGGGAGAGAGAAAGAAAAAAACCACTCTAGTACAAAATTCTAAACCAGTACATTCATCTTGTTAGTATGCACATGCAAATTGAACTCGTGCAAATTTGCAGTGTACACTTACATCCATACTCTACACTCTATACACAAAGCCAGAATAGAGAAGACAGAAGAGGGCTTGATGTGTACATATTGCATATGTACATAATATGCAGAATGCAGCCTGTGTAATGTGTGCATTTGGCGTAGGCACAAGGCACATATTCAACATCCAATGTGCAAAATTCTATAGACCTGAACTGTGTGTGTGTGTTGTGTGCTTTGTGCAGAGTGCAGGTTACGATTACGAATAAGTTTGCAAGAGAAACGTCGACAAAGTATAGGAAAAAAACGTACTCCTCACCTATTTGCATACAATCTGAGGAGAACCTCAACATGATGTACAGAATAAATGTATAGACTATAGACTAATGTAGGAGGAACAGAACAAAGCATATAGAGTAAAAGACGTATCACCATTCACCATTGTATGTATAATAAGTCTGCCTTTGATTTATTCCCACTTCCATCCGTCTGTCTTTTCCCCTTCTGATGCCTGTTCAACATTCATCATCCTTCATCCATTCTTTTTTAGCCGTCATTACACAGTCCTAATCGTAATACTAGTTTATGCTACATTATATTTTGAGACTGTGATTAGGTAATACATAAATACATGCATACATCACGTCTACTCTAGAATCTAGTCTCAAGTCTGAACTATACATGATTAGGATTATAATATTATACATTTGCCTTTTTCCATATAAGTGTTGGGTCGTCCACATGCGCTTTTCCCAAATTTCCATCTCGTCACTCCTCCTTTGCAAAAAACAGTATAAACTATAAACTGTAAAAAAAATTTAAAGTTTCTGTTCTGATGAGCGACGAGTCCTAAATCTATCTCAAGAAATTTTTTGCACACATATGTACATCCATAAAATGGATGAATGCATATGAATATGCATGTTCAAAAATCTTCTTTCATCTCCATCTCTATCTTCATCTCCATTTTCTTAATCCAATCCATAGTTAATCCTCATTATTCATTCCTAATCCCAATTCATAAACATACATGTGAAATGTATGTAGTTGCATGTTGCATTCATATCTGTGTTTCACATTTCATGCTATAAATATATTCTCAGTCTTACGCTTTACATGAATGTTTTGTGCATATAGGGGATAGGAGTAGACAGTAGACAGGATTGATTCTGTGAAACCCTTACTTATGTATTTAAACATTGAGTGAGGCCCTCATCGCATTGCATTTCACTTCAAAGTTGGCTCGGATTGGATTGGATTCGTTTGGAACTTGGAACAGAACATCTTTGCAAAGTTTGTTAGGTTCGTGTTCCGTATTCCGTAGTTTATCATCATATTTTCCTTCTCCAATCTCCAACTTTTGTGGATGCTTCTGCATCACTTCATATTACTAGTATTATATTTATTCCGTACTTTTACTATGATATACAAACTGCAGACTCCAGACTACAGACGATAATAATAATAAATAAATACAACATACAAGTACATCTGAATATGCAGTACAGTAGGTTGTAGTCAGTAGTCAAAAGGAAGGAAGATGAAATATGTTATGGCCTTAAAAAATTCCAGTAAACAAACACATCCTCATTCCTCATTCCGCTCACCCACATGTACATATTACATGGGATGCTGCATATTGCAAACGACATCTTACATGCCCCAAATCTCTCTATTCAATATTCAAATACAAAAGCTCCAGCAGAATCCTGTCTGCCAATAGCCAAACTTCCATACCAAACCAGGAAAAATTCGGTTGAAAATCACCTTGTACTAACACATATTATGTGGAGAAAAAAGTTTGCAAATTGTCTGTTTGTAAAATTGAGTTCAATTTTTTCATTTCAAAACTCTACATACTAAATCGAATAGAAAACAGAATGTAGTTGATAAGTGTACTATACAACTATACAAATAAAGTATATGAATGTACAATGTAGGTACAGTACTAGAGAATCGAATGAGTAGAACTAAAAAAGTTCTAAAGGTAATACCAACTACAAAATGTTGACTATTGAATACTAAAAGTACTGATTATGGAAAAATACTAGATGTATAATATATAATATAGAATGTGTAGAATAAAGATGAAAAAAAGTCTGGATTTGAAAACTGAAAAGGCGTTTTGCACTTTTTTATCTCATGTGTACTTTGAACTTATTTCAATGCTCAATGCATAGATAAAATATACATATACATTTGCGTCAAAATATGGAAAAGATAGATAGACGCAGGAATATATTATCAGGTAGAGCGCCATTTTTCTCCCACTAACTACAATCTACTATTACAATAATGCAGAATATAGTGCATGAAAAAGAGATAGAGATGCAAAAAACAGGTTCCTCTCTATAATACATTACCTAGTATGCGCTATGCAGTAGAGATAAAGAAAGAGAATGATATTGCATGAAGAAGCAGTACTTAAATAGTGAGTATACTTATATTTTATATTAGATAGTAGAAATATAAAATATATAATTCTTGATATCCATGTACAGTCACAATATTAGCGTACGTGTTTAGCATAATCCTTGAAATGACGTATGTATGCACTTTTATAGATATATGTATAATCCCAAATGCATCGTTCTCTTACAAAATAACTTGTACTTTATACTGCATAATCTATAACATAGAGAGAAACCTCGAACAAGTGCCTCCTTTCTTCTTCATCAGCTCAAATAAACTCTATTGTACACTGCACACTGTATCGATTGACTGTGTACTCTGTACTCTGTATCCACAATATTATTACTATAGGTAATATTTATTGTTATTATTGTATGCTTTTATTTCTCAGTCTTCTGTTTCTCTCCCTCTCTCTATATGTGTCTCTGTCTTTTCATCTTTTCCCTATATTCAATACACAACACACATGGACATCTGTCTAAATAGTACTTACGATTAGTGTGGTATTACCGTAAAAAAATAGTCCACACAATATCTAAAGACTACATATATCAAGACAAAGATATATACCTATGTAGTATGCATTATTTATAAATGCAGTATGTACTTATAAACTGGCTGCAACACCAACCACCAACACCAATCAGCTCTCAATTCAATTCCAAACCATAACCTGAGCAATAATAATGCAATAAGAGATTTTTTTTGTCTGCACCAAATCTCAATACTCAATGATGTATTTTGTATGCTGCGAGTGTGCACTCGGCTGATCTTTTTTATTACTCTTTTTCATGGTTCCACAATCGCATTTTTTTCTTAATTTCCCTTCCTCAGTATATACAAGTATACTATAGTATAGTATAGTGTAGTATAGTAATAGTCCTTTGCTTTGCATTTGAAAATTTTCTTGAAAAGAAACACTTTAGGTCTAAAACACTTTCCATATCTACCAAATTATTTTACTTGAGGTTTGCCTATCGTAATAAGTATAATGTATAATATCATATATCGTATATTGATTATTGATATTACCGAGTGCATATTTGACAAATCAACCCATTTCAAAAGTCAAAACTCAAAACTCGAAGCAGATCCATTTGAATAGTTTATCTGTATAATATGCAAATGCATTGATTGCACCAAACTTGCATTTGGTTTTATTGATTTTGCTACTTGTAATTTTTATTGTTGCAAATCCAATTCTTAGCATTCTCTTGTGTTTTCATCTTAAAACGTAATAAGGAATACAGTATTATACATGTACAAAGATAATTCAAATGGAATAGCGGCCTGGTAATTATGCACAATAATTCTTTTAGTGCCCCCTCCTAAATTGCATTAGTTTATTAACTATCTCTTTCTCTTCCTTTGGATTTTGGTTGCATTTTATCACATAGTACAACATTTCCATTTTCAATGCAGTATCATTTCAACAAAATATAAAATAGAAGAAAACTCATAAATAAAAAAGTCCTACGCCCTTAAGTATGTATGCACATTTTATATTGGGCCGGAGGTCATTTCTATCTTTTTGAAAAGAAAATCTTTCAAAAACCTTTTCCTATAGTGTATGGAAAAAAGAACGTATGCATGTTTGAATGCATGTTTCTACTAAAAATTCGCTTCAAAATGGAAATAGGAAAAAGTTTTCTTCCGCCAATATTTATTTATATATTATATAACATATAACCATATTGACTTTAGGAATCCAAATGGGAATTTGACTTCAAACCCAAATCCAAGATTTGCAATGTGAAAGGAGGTTCCATTTCATGGACTGTAAAAACTCGGGAGAGTTGTAAAATTATGAACTTTATTTAAAATAGAGTTCTAGTTCTAGTTCTAGATTCTAGATACTAAAAGATAGTAGCTATTTTTCCCGAGTCTAAAAAGGATCACTCAATATTCAAATAAAAAGTTGGATTTATAATATGGCACGAGTTATAAAATGTGATTTTATGGAAAAATATTCAGTGTAAAGTTGAGGGAACGTTCCACATTTCTACGAATAACGAATAATATTTTGTCTTCTGTAATATTAAAGTTTGAACACGCTGCTTATGATGAGCATCAGTGTAATTTATTTTCATGGTTCAACATTTACATCTCGAGGGTCAGAAAGCAAAAGTCATACACATAGCTAACTCTGTTTATAGATGAGTACTAATATCATCATCATATTATTGATAATAATTATTGTATACTTGTAATTAATAAAATACAAAATACATGAAATGTCTTAAAAAATATACATTTCTTTTCCTAAGTATAGTCAATAGTCATGCTCTCCGTGTTCAACTTTGAAAAGTTGATTATTTATTTTAGTTTGAAAGAAAAAGCAAGTTCATTAAAAAAGTATATGAACATTATATAAAGAAGCATGACTATCCTTCGTCTTTTTCTTTACTCTTAATTTTTTTCATATTTTAACTTACGTAGTCGTCACAATCTACGTAGCAATAAATCATGGAATCATGATGCACCTAATATTTTCGTATTTCATAAAATGATGAATTCCATTTTCCATACATTTTCCATTTTATACTCTCTACTCTTACTTCTAAGTTCTGAGTACTTGTACATTTACATAAATATGTATGTAATATCTAAATCTATACACCATGATAATTTATAGTCTGTATTCTGTGTGCAACCATAAAAATATTAGTAGTGCACTTTATCCGTGTGGTTAAACCAATATCCTATAAAATTATAGCTTTCAAGAATATGTTTGCACTATGTATAATGTATATATACTGTGACTAGGATGCTGTGCAAGTGGAGTGGTAAATGAGATAGAATAAATCTCCGTCTATCTACAACTCAAATATTAATGTATCGTCATATCTGTCAAATGTCTTTGGTTTAAAACTCTTTTTTCATTTACATGTGTGTTACATTTAAACATTTAAGTACTATAAACTCTGTAGTGTCGAGTATCTAGTATCATAATGCCTAATGCCATACATCATACCACTATACACAATACATAGAGATATGAATGGAAGTGAACTAACTAAAGTGCATTTTTTCTAGCTGTATTTGCTTGTTGTTATATAGTATGCATACAAAGAATTGCTAGTTGTGTTGTAGATGTGTTATATTTTGAACCTTGTTTTTGCAATGATTGATCAAAACCACAGCCATGCGCCTCCTTCATATCATATCATCTCTCGTCTCTTCTATTCTCTTTGTGCATGTGTTTGCATTATACATTATACATCATACATTAAAGACATCTACGTGAACTCACTCACTCAACTAATCTAAAATTGCAGACGTTCCTACCCACACACATTCGTACTGCAACCAAAGCTAGCTGGTAGCTAATGCATAATTTGTATGGATTGAATTTGAATTCGGATTTGGATTTAGATCTAGCTTGAGATTGAGATTGTGGAGGTTGATGCTGTCTTGAATACATTTCCCATGATTATTTTCTTCCTCTATATTCTATGTGTATCATATGTATTTGGAATTTGGACAGACTGGAAAATAGAACAGAAGCATCATCATCATCATCACCATGATTTTTGTAGCAACGTTATAATAACCATAACCAATAACCAGGCCTGAATAAAATCCACAAACCAACCATCATCGTCAAGTATTCCTGCAACCAAAATAAATTTCCATCTGGTCGCTCCTTTCTGCATATACATGTTTACATGTCCAACTTTTTAGCAGAGCGGATCGACATGGATTATTTCTTTCTTTTTATCAACTGTACACTTTACACTCAGATATGAGAAAAAATATCTTTGCATAAATTAAAATTAATGATGCTTAATAAAAAAATAATTATTATTCATTCATTTTTCACATGAATTTTTAGAAAAAATGCATCATTTCACCATTTGCTAAATCTTTACTGTTTACAGCATATTCAATATTCTCTTACATTTGTTCCATGCTCGACCTTTAGGACATTTCAATTAAGATATGTATTATACACTAGTAGTAATCATAATAATCATTATTATTATGATTATTCGGATGACTGGAATCTAGAATCAGAATCGTAAATCTAGAGGTTATCAACACGCAAAACTATATCCCGATTATTACTATTTATATTATATATTATATTATCCGGAACACAGTGTACAATGTACTATGTGCATACATAAATGTGTCCGCAATGAACCTCAGGAGACAAAGATGTAGCAAAGTTTGGAGTGGATGATCAGGCTGATGGATAACAAATATTGACTTTGAGGTTGTCTATTCTATTTGAAACCCTCTATAAATCTGCACAAATATCATACCTATTATTCATGTACAAACTTAAAAACATGTGGATGAACAATTTTTGATTAAATGACACGTTGTCTAATATACATACGTGGCAAAATGTTGCAAGTGGTGAATTCATGTTGTATTTAATATTTAAATATCACTCTTCTGAAAAGATTCTGTTGTGCTCTATCCTACATATTTACAAGGACTGTCCATGTCATCCTTCATGATTCATGATCCATGTTCCATCCATGATGATAAAATAGTAGTTAGTACAGTCAGTTGTCAGTATTTCTGACGTTTTGGTTTAAACTTTTCAAATATATCATATATTCTGATTCTGACATTTTATCATCATTTCCATGTATATTATGTACGATGTATGATACAACATACAAGACATACTGATGTTCTACGTGAGAGCAGTACTGAAAAACTTTTCTGACTGGTTGGCTACTGGCTACTTTTCTGTTTACCCAGTGGCAGGCCAGAAACAGATAGTGCACACTTTACACATTAGACTTTTTTCTATGATAGATTCCCTTTTACTAGTATTATTATTATTATTATTACTATTTTATAACCTATCCTCAATCCTAGCCAGTCTGTTAATCTGTAGTAGGACCACCATCATCATTTAATTATAAACACTCAGGTCTCAATTTTAATTTTCCTCTACAAACTACCAACGTTATGAAATGATGGTCGAATGGCCAATCGTTTAAAAATATATGTACAATAAAAGTATATTATTATACTCGTATCTTTACTCACCCATTCTATTTTTTTCTAGTCGGCTGTATGATATCTTCTATCTGTGGCTGCTACTGTGTAAACATGGTACATGTATTATGACCACATAACCCAACATAATGACGATGATAATAACTATTGTGACTGTTTGACGACGAGACATTTATATAATTGTCCCGAGTTCAGCCTTCAATGTCTGCTACTTTTAAAAATTTCAATAGGCGAGAACAAAATGCATAATACTTCAATAGCTGATTTCTAATTAAAAAATATTGACGTCACCATAACATAAGCACGATACAAGATTTATCTTATACATTAAACATAAGCTATACATACAAGTAGTTAAATAAAAAAATTGTTATTACTATTATCACTGATGTTTCCTTATGTGCATCAAACATACATATGCATAGGCGGAGCCACTGCATTTTTTTTAAATTTTATACAGATGTAGATAAAGAATAGAATAGAGAGACGATGTTAATATTGCATAACTTTATTTACAGTCACAATAGTCTAAAACGTCAAGTGCCAGTGGACAGTAGAGTTGGAAACAAAAAAAAATTGTTCTAGCCATAATCATAATCATAGCCATAATAATAATAATAATTAATGATAATAATGCATCTAATCTATGATAGCTATTGTCCAGCATCACGAAATAATAATCAAGTCAAGTCATAATACAAAAAAATTAAATATAAATAATATTTTCCTCATACTCCCAAACCACATATCTCCTTATCAAAAAAATTCCCCTTCGCCTCTTTCCATGATCCATGATTCATTCCTAATTCCTATTTCACATGCTTTCACAACAAATCTCATCCTCCTCCTTTAATTTAGAACCATGACGGCTAAATTGATGAAAAAACGAGCTAATTATACCCATGTTGGATAGAAATCGTAAATCAGAAGAAATTGATAACATTAAACAATTTCTGGATTAGAAATTTCACGAGAGTGAGTTGAAAATCTACATGTACATTTCAAATGGAAGCTCGAACCCAGATGTTAAACAATGTGGGTAACTTGATACATGATACATTACAGATCACACATCACATACGCCAGGTACGATCAAAATGAAAACCAGCAATGGTAAAATGATTCGTTAGTATTTTATGTTTCAAATCATTACATATGCATGATTACTAAGTTATATCATAGTTTTATTGACATAAAATATAACACAGAACCTTCAAAATTTAAATTCATTTAGAGTTTAAGTCTCTAATAATTTATTCCAAAAGACGGATGTATGTATACAACGATAGTGTGTGTTTGTGCAGATTGCAGATGTAGGTAAAATTGCAAAAAGTTGTGTTGGTAAAATATCCTGAGGACGGCGGATTTTCTTTTCATAATAACAGAGGATAGAGTATTAAAATCAGATAAAGGCAATGCTCAATTCTCAATGCTGCAAGTTCTATGTTGCCCACAATTATGCATAACAACTCCAAACTCCAATGCAAGTTCATCCAATATCAAATCCAATGTAATAATATAATGATTTAAGACTCAAGTCTCGATTCGTGATTGAAATGATGAATAAATAATATTATCATTGTATACTGTTGTGTGAGGAATAAAAATTATTATTGTGAATTGTATGTGAATTGCAGAAGAAAATATATTTAAGTTTTTTTCTTCTCCTGTTTAAACTTAAAGAAAAAGATGAAAGAAAAAAAATACGTTGAGGATTGTGAATTGTGAGAGTCTGACCGCCTCAGAGACAATCATAATTATTATTATAGTTGTCTACCAAGAGGAAGATTTAAATCGTGTGTATACATAATATTATGATTTTCCATTATGTACAACAGTTGTTGCGAGTTTTGAGTTGTGAGTAAGGAGTAGTGAATGGTAAATAGTGAAAAGTACGATACAAAACATAGAAAAGTGGCCAAGCAGGAAAAGAAGGAAGTACAATGTGCAAATTCTCTCCTCTGTAAATTTTAAATGTTATTATATTATTCATATTACTCTGGTCTCTGGTCTACAGTCTACAGTATCCATTCCAGTCTAAAGTCTATACATTCCACAGACTTTTTGATGGTTTGCTTGTCCTGGCTTGGTTTGGCTTGGATCGACTCTTCCTCTATAATCGGCATAGGATTTTTCATTATTCTGCACTATCACCACCACCATCACCATCCGCATAAGAACATTTTGCATGTCTATACTCTATACCTCTAACTTATGCATCCCTTGTTATGCATATAGAATGTAGAACCATCGGACAATCTAGCGTAACACAATGAGAACCGACCAATAAAAATGAGGGAGATGTACAGTCCACAGTGCACAATGTACATACTCACATATACATGTAGAGAGAACACCTTGAAATCTTTTTAAAAATCTTCACACTACCTTTGTATGTATAGTGGACGATGTATAATGTATATAGTACACTGTACGCTGTACCTATTACACATCATACATCAGTAAGAATAATGTAAGCAAACAAAACCTTCGCCTCAACTCATAGAGAAAACCCATAGTAAAGTGTCCAAGAGGTTCGAGAGAGACAGAGAGAGAGAGAGAGACGGTGTAACAAAGAACATAATAATAATAAAGACAGCCCCGCAAAAATCAAACCAAAACAAGTCAGGAGCTCGCAGTTTTCCCCTCCTCTTCTGTATCCATCTCTTATCTCCAACAATTTAGTCTACAGTCTACACTCTAGTATCTAGTATAAAACTGGCAACATCATTCGTATTCGTATTCGTATTACTGTACTGTGAATATAGACGTAAATACTTGTGTGTTGTATACTACTAGTTGCAATGGGAAGCTAGTACATATATAGACATTAGACATGAAATGAACTCATGTGCACGTCACATCATGAATAATGATACATAGCCTATGACAATAGAACAAGTACTAACTGCTAACTGCATTGTATATTTTACATTGTTTTATACTCAAGCTGTCTAGCTTGTTTTTTCTTTCCCTGTTTATTTTTTTTTGTCTCCCTATCAAATCTCAAGTCTCTATAGTATCGAGAATCGAGTCTCAAACAATTTTCCATTTATCTCTACTCTGCATGTTTTTTTTTCTTGATCTGAAATCTCAAACTTGTACTTTTATTCTTGTGGCAGCAATTATTATTGGATATTGGTTTGGTGTGGATTGATATCGAAATTCAATTATGAAACTGTACATTGCACAAAAAATAAACAAAATCTCACAAAGTACAAAGTACAGAGTATAGAAGAGGATAGAGTACAGAACTGAGAATTTTTGGTCCTCCCTTTCATTCCATATCATTGCTAACACTCTCATCCACTACACAGTACATAGAACATAGAACGAAGAACCTCGATCCAGTGCCTCATCAATTCTACTCTGCTATTCACAATGCAAATTCAAAAGGCTGTCGAGAGTCGAGAGTAAACTTATCATGAATATTGAATGTGTATATTTAAATTGAATGGATACAGCTGACTTTTCCATCAATGTGAATTGATTCTTTGTCACTCACAGTTCAGTTCAGAGTATGCATGTCTAAAGTGTAAAGTATAAAGATGTTCGCTAGTGGTGTAAATCTTAAACAAAAGCAGAAGAGTGTCTGTTTACACATTGCCATTTTCCAATGTGCCATGTGTACATACTGCATATTGCACACTGCCTGCATAAATGTGAAGAGAACACTAAACTTTTTGAGTCTTAGAAATATTGCAAAGGTAAACGAAACCCAACCAAATCAAACCAAACCAAACCCAAGTAAAATAGAATGTAAAGCAAAGTCAATATGGTGGGTTTTGTTGTAATATATATTGAATTTTCTTTTGTTTGTCTTCATCAATGTCTCAACTGTTTAGCTCTGAGCCATTATTAACGACCACCTACCACAATTTGTACATTTTGCACTCGCTATCCTTATCCTTATCATTACCATTACCATTAACCAGTACCATTGCCATTAGCTGCATTTCCATACACCACACAGCACATCTGTGCACGATCACATCCCATCCCATCTATAGACCCTTGTGTATTGTGTATCCATTATTCACTATGCATCTTTCAATATATATTGACATGCATTATTCTATGTAAAGTGTGCACAGTTTATTCAGTTGTGATTTGCTTAAACTTGAATCTCTATACTTTGTACTATTGTAAATAGACACATTGTAAATTTCATTGCAATACTTTATTTGAAAAGAATCTCATATTCTTTATCCATGTCCGTTAGACGACATCAAGTCATAAACAAAAATGAACTACGCCGCCTCTGCTCCTCAATCCTCAATTCATGGTTTTTATACCAATTTCGAAACACGAAAACTTTTTGCAAAGGGGACAAAAATGTAGCAGAAAATACTAAACTTTTTCTATATAGACTCAGACTATTTCATAACAAGAAAATAGAAAACAGAGTGCACATATGTACACTAGACACTAGACACTAGATGAAAAGTAAGAGTCAGAGACAGAGAAGAAAGCCTCATTTGGCAAAGAAACGTTTTGTGATTGAACTGAGGTATCGAAAAAATCCAGTGGTACAAGTAACAAGTAACAAAGGGAAAAGGAAAACACAAAACACGTCTTTGCTACTTGACAATTCAAGTCATTCATACAGATTCCTCCTCTCCCCATTCTTCCATTTCCTTTATTTCCTGTCCCTTCATTCTCGTACCTTTCCTGGAAAGTTCAACTCTGCCTCATTTTAGTTTTCTCTGCATCCTTTGTCAATTCTTTAACCAATGAATAGAGAATTCCATAGAATTTCCAATCTTTGACAATCTGAAACCTGAATGCACGACCTGCCTTTTTTTGCAAAAAGGAATCAAATCAAATGCAAAAACAACAAATAGAAAACACGCATTTACCATTTACCATTTGGTCCCTGTGCCAAAGCATTCAAAAATTCAAAAATGTTGTACAGTAAGAAACACAGAAATATATTCAAAAACATTAATTTCAAGTCATTAGTTCGGATCTGGAATCTCAGACACGTTATACGGGTTTTGTCATGCATAAAAGAAGGGGAACTTGAATTTCTAACAAATTTTGTACAACTTATTTACTTTCTAGACTTCACTCAACTCAACTTGAACCAGTAATTGAATCTTGAACTCAGATATGAGAGTAAATTGGTATCTATGATCTACATACAATATACATGAAATTTGTGACTGCTCGAGATTTCAATCTCATTTCATTTTCCAGTTCCAACTCTCCCGACTCCATACTATACGAATATATATATATATATATAATCGAAACTCGTCACGGAGGTTTTTTTACCATGTGCAATGAACATGTCTTAACGTGAGACGTAAAGTGAGCCGCAAAGTTCAAATTGAATTCCCATCTTTGCCAAAAGCAAAGCAAACCATACCAAACCAAGCCACATAAAACCCACAGGGGAAAGCAAGAGAAAAATTGACGAGTCCTCAGTCAAGTAGAGCAAGACGGAAATGCGTAAGGAGTGATATCAAGAGGAACCAAGTCAACAGAATCATGATTTTCCAAATCGGTTGGATTTACATCGATTTAGATTTCCATTTCTTTCTAAATCCCCGACATCCACTTTTTACTAGATCCCAGATCCCAGACAAGCGTGAATTGGAATTTGTCTCGTCAAAATTCAAATGTACTCATACAAATAAATTTAGAAAATTTGCCTTGTACTGAATTTATTTTAGATTTTAGATTTTAGACGCATACCAAAGTAAAACTAGTTCAATTTCACTGAGGATGAAAACAATTTCATACATGCAAATCCCAGGACAAAATAAGGTCACGTCATAAAATTTGGATGGTTGGTTGCTGTACATCATAATCATGATCATGATATTATATAAACTTTCTCCATGTTGTTGCTCAACTGTAATTTACTTAAAAAGTCAGCATCCTTTTGAACCAAGTTCTCGTATCTTATATCTTATATGAGACTTGATATGGCTTTGTAGTTGGAGTTGGAGTCTAGAGAGTTCTGAACCTGAAGATAGAAAGTCTGAACGTTTGGAGAAAACCAAGGTGTCACCTACGGCAACCGTCGACCGTCGATACTATCGATACTATTAGAAAACAAGTTGTTCTCCTCCGTTCATTTACCTGTGTCCTATGTCCATATCTCCCGTTACGCGTGTATAGACAAAATAGAAATATCATTACATTTGTGCAGTGACATGTAAACATTGAACATACCGGCAATCAGCAGATCAGTATCATAATATAGTAGTAAAATTCAAAGACATCCGTCTTTGTTTTCTTCTCCCGTGTCTCTGTCTACAGTCTACTGTCTACTTGACACTAAAAGCAAAGCGGAAAAGTTATCCATTCATACAGAAGACACAAGACGATATAATTTGTACAAACTCAGTAGACGTTCTCAAGTTCTCCACATCTTTTCCCCATGTCCACGAATAACATACAACATAAGACGAAAGGATACAAAATAAGGAGCTGATAGATTTTTGTAGCCAGAAAGCTAGTGAAACAGAAGAGGAGAGAGGAAGAAGAAGGAAAACGTTTTCCCTTTCGTTTTCATAGCGACCGAGGTGAATGAGGAGAAAGTCTTCGTTTTCGGCTTCTTCTTTTCCCGTTCACTCACGGATATGTAAATTGCCAAGGCAATTCACTTGAAAGTTGTTTTCTATTCAAAATTCCACAGATTGAACACAATGACAAAATTCTACTAACCAACCAACTACCAAAAGTCACGCACCTCAGAGTTTTCCCTCCTATTCAATTCCAATGACACTTTTCAAGTTTCAGGCAAATTCTACATCAAAAATACACCAAAGAGCAAGCTACCAATACCTATGTCATATGTATGTGCGCAGATATCGCATATCGTACGTCGTCTATGAGAAGGGTGAAGCAGAATACAAATTGTTCTCCTGTACACACATGGAGATAGAAATGAGGAAAGGGGAGAAGATGGGGTTTCTTTTACGATATGGAATAAAAAGACGGTAAATATTTCCCAGACAGAGTTCGTGTAAGGTTGCTGGTTTGTTGGTTCTACAAAAAATAACTTGTCACCTCAATCCTGGATGATGGTTCCATTTTTACCATGTTACATATTATGCATGTATGTATATTGTATATGTCCTTCTTCTTTTCGCTTTCACTCCAATTTTTTCCCCCATTTTTATTTGACATAAAAACATACAAATACATATGTGTACATTTTTCCAGGTTTCAGGTACAATATGTTTCTCATCTTCTCCTGTCACTGTCACTCCCACTGTACTTGTCTGCGACTGTGTCAAGTGTCAAGTAAAAATGTATGTAGGAGTTGAGACTTGAGAGTTGATGTGAACAACCGTAATACAAAATTAAAACTGAACATGTTCTTGATTTTTGAGCCACTTGTGATTCCCCCAAGAAATTATTCTACAATATTGTGGGGGGGGGGGGAGTTTTCTAGTCACAATGGTCACTTAACAATTCAAAGTCCCAAAAATAGGTATGTAACTTGGAGTTTGGAGTTCATTAGCAAATGGCAACTGGCTTGTTACCAGTTTGTATGATGAATATCTGTTATCTGTCCTTGGATCTTGGATTTGTTATCCCCGGCAAATTGTAAAAGTTGAGTGAAAGGAACCTGATCCAATTTAAAATTATTTTGTCAAGATGAAAAGGTAAAATGTGAATTATGAAAGATCCAGCCTTTCTCATCTTTTATAAAAGTTTTTTGAAACTTTCAACTTTCACTCATCTTGATTGTATCAAGTAATTGAAAACGAATGTATTTGGAACAAGCATCGTGTACGACGCACGACGTACGAAGTAACTTGATAAGGGTTACGGTTAGCAGTAGCTTGAGGTGTCTATCTGCAGCTATCGTCAGACAGCCGTTGAGTCACTCGTTACTCGTTACTTATTACTCATTACTGAACAGGAGATCAAAGATCATCAAAGCATGAATATCAGCAGATGGATTCTGTCTACAACTGGGAAAAGGACATGTAGAATGATTTCTCCATATTATCATCATACAATTTCACAGGGTTATGAATTACGAATTATCATGTTACGTATACTTGGAACTTAGAACGCGCTAAGTTAGATATTTCTGTTCAATATCATCAACATCGAGAATCGAGATACAAGATTCAGTGTAAAAATATTACACACTTAAATCATGAACGAAACCTCTTGGATGTTCTTGTACATTGTAGCAACATTTTTATTCCACCTAAAAATGCCTACTCTGAACACCATACACGGTAAAACCCACACACAATTGAGCAATAGTTTTTGAACCAATCCTCACAAACGGGAGAAATGGAGAGAAAATTCTGAGAAAAAAACTTTTCTGCAGTTCAACACTCGAATTTGCTCAGCTAGAATCTAGAATACCAAAATAGACAGAAAATGATCAATGGTCAATGATACATCAATACAAAAAAGGGAAAGGCGGAATGGGAAATCTCTAAGGATTTTCTTTGCTAAGGTTTTCTCCCGTTCTAATGAAAATCTGGTGCAATATCTATCACAATTCTCAATTCTTTTTCAGTTGACCCGTTTCAACACCTAAGCAGTTTCTTCGTTTCCTTCCGCAATATTTTTTCATAGATCATATTTTATCTTTTATCATCTGTGAGTGAAAGAATAAAGAATGCATCAAAAATTTCTCTTTCAATAAGTTTCAAAAAATATTAAAAAATTATCCGAGTGTGAAAGACGACAGCTGTTTTTTTTTCACGCCACTTCCTCAACTTTGTTAAACAAACTTGTCATGGAGTTTCCAAAGTAATCTATATCTATGTCCAATGTCCAGTTGAATCAAACACTTGAGGTTTGAGATTTGAGAGGTTGTTGGCACAAATGTGTGGTAAAATAAAACAGAAGTAAAATTGAAGCGTAGCGCAGAGCGCAGGTGAGTTTGTTGGAATTTAGATTACCACTGTTTTTACTTTTCTCATGTCTTCCTCGTATTTTTTGCCCAAAGCTAGATTACACACACATCAACAATAAAAAATCAGATCATTATTACGTTAGGTTAGTTAATCGATCTGCAATTAAAAGTCAAAGTCATTTACGGAATTACTCTGTCGGATGGGGAAAATGAATGTTTTTGATATTTGATATAAATGTAAATGGAAAATGTCTCCTGTCATAATGCAAAATTGGATTTACAAAAAAATCACTAAAATGTAATGTAATGCAATGCAAACAAAATCCATTCCATTCAAACACAAACATATCGGTTAACTCTATTCAAGTTGAAATGGAAATGGAAATCCAGAACTCGTTTCATGATGAAATTAGTCAAATGAAGTGGTTATAGACATGACATGATACAGTTGCTCCTTGTTGGTTGTTGACTGAACACTGAACACTGAACACAGAACACTGCACACTGAATAGTGAACACATGAGTCAACATGGTCGCACATTTGTGCATTAATGCGTTGGCCATTCAACTCCAAATTTGATATATCGATAAACTGTTCAATTTTTATCTATCCATTCAACTAGCAGTGTCTCAACATGACAAATTCAAGTCTCGACTTGAGTGGTTAATTATCATTGTGCTGGTAATGGTTATAGTGGTGTTGGATGTGGATTATCCAAGAATCAAGAATGGGAATCCAAAACTAGAGCCGTCTACTACTTTTTACTTTTCATTTCTTTTTCCATTTTAATCAACTTTATTATTTAAATGCGCAAAGTGCATTTAAGGATAGATGATATGGAGATAGCCATTTCATAAACATTTATCGTACGCATAACCAGTGAATTACGCAGTATCAAACTATGTATAATATTACAATATCCGACTGCATATACAGACATGATATGCAAAGTTGCTTGTATCTGTGTTCTTTAACAAAACACTTAATCAATATTCAATGCTCAAAGCTCAAAGCTCAACACTCAAAGACTTGAGATGCTCTATCATCTGACATTTCACTACATTCTACACTCTACATTTTATAATTTTTACCTCAAATATAATAACAAGTTCCTTTGGTCTCTTCTCTTTTGTGTTTTGGTTTCTCAACAAATTTTAATTCAGAAAATGTACCAAACATTGAACATGAAGAGCAAAAGTTTATTAAGCACTCTAATTAGAACCATTCAATTAAAATCAATTACAGTTCCCTCTCCTCTCCCCATACAACTTTTAATCCAATCCAAACCAAACAAGTTTCAAATTAAAAAGGATACACAATCTACAATCTAGTCAAATTGATGCTCTCAGCTCTTCAGCTCAACACTCAAGAGGCGACGGTGGTTGGTTTTCCTAATAATGTAATGTGCACAGTGCACACTGCACACTGTACAAAATTCAGTTTTATAGACTTGTGTTTCTGTTTTTCCACTTCTATGGCTAATATCTAGTATGTGCAAAATGAGAGTGAGAGAAAGGGAGAGAGGCTTGGAATAAAACAATCTCAATTCTCCATATCAAATGAAAACAGGCTTTCGAGTAACAGCAACTTCTGACTTCTCAAAACTCAAAACATGCATCGTACAATCCAGATCATTTTATGATGGATGCATCAGGCATCAGGCTATAAATTTTAGGATCTAGACTCTAGACTCGAGACACTGTTAAAATCCAAATTCCAAACTCCAAATTCTAAATTAAACGCCAGCAATCAAATACCAGAGCTGACACGGAAAAATCTAATTAAGAAGAGCAAAATTTGGAGGGACGGCCGAAAGAAAGGTGATAGAACACAAGATACAAGTTAAAACCCGTCATAGACAGATCCAATGAGAAAGTAGACACAATATGAATGTACAATGTGCAGTGTACAGTGTACAGTCAACAGTCAAAATTGGAGTGCATAGTACACATGTAATCTACACACTACTGTATTTCATTCCAGATTCCAGATACCCGAGAGTCAGAACAGACTCCTACATGAAATCATAGACCATCGCCTCGGTCCTTATTGAACATACAACGTACAAGATGCAGTTTGAAATGCCTATTTCAGGCTTGACTGTTGACTGTGGACTATCAACTATCAGTTTCATCCTCTCGCTCCCATTTTCATCCTTTCTCTGGAACTCACCAACCAACCATCCAACCATCCAACTAACCCAACGGAGAACCAATTCCACGAGCCAAACATTTGACAGGAAACATGAGGAAATTCAAATACAACATTTGAAATTTCTAATTACATTCGTATTTGGTATTTGCTCTCGTTCTACTTCTACTTCTAGTTCTCCTTCCCCCTCTCTTACATTTCACATTCACATTCACCTTGGAGATATTTAATTTTCCATATAAACGTCAAACAACTCATCGAATTTGCATGGGCACACACACACACAGGTATGTACCACCGCAAATGTGGAGTTGTCAGTTGCCGTCTAATAACTCAAGTGAGAACATCCTTGGCATTTAACTCTTACTTGTAAATTATATTATTTTATATACATATGTACATACTACAATACCTAGATAGATCCAGGTATGTACATGTGCAAACTTTTACAACAAGCCAACAGCCAACAACAAAATTTCGCAACAAAATTAATTGCATTTCTCCCACCTCAATCCCATGCATCTCAAACGCCGTTGCCAACCATAACCATACATAATGTGCACAACTTTTCTGTTACCCTGCACCTTGCAGATGCAGATGCTTATCCACATCCACTATCTATTATCTATCGTCCATATACTTTGATTTGATCATTGTATATTTGTTCTAGACTCTAGTCTCGAGACATGTGTATCTACAAGTGTAAATACTAAATACGAATGATTATATAAATGGTACAAAAGAGTTGTATTTAATTCCCTCAATTCTCATTTAACACACAAATCACAATACAATGCATCACAATAAAGTACAACAATACAAAGTTGTAAAAACCGACGTCATTTCCATACTCTTGTCTGTTTACACTTTTACATCTCAATTTCAGGCGCGTAATTTATTTGTAGCCTAAAATTAAAAGTAAAACTTTTCACAACACGTTCTACAAAATGGAGAAAAAAAAATCCTCGTGTCCTACTGTACACGATTTCTAGTGCAGTATAAAATATAAAGTTTAATCTGTAGCTTGAAAACAAAATGTACTCTTCAGAAAACCAATTACAAGTATTACACAGTTTATGAATAGTTTACAAATTTACGTCAAAAATGGTTACTATCAGAAAATACAGCAAATAGCAAGTACCAAGCACGTGATACAAGATACATTTGCACATTTTAGGTATTAGTACATACTACATAGCCATTTTAATTACTGTATGACTACAATCTACAACTTACAACAGTCCCTTTGATCCTTCACCCAAATTTCAAATTTCAATTTCAATTTATAATGTCAATAATTAAACACATGATACATGATGATAATAAGATGCACACATGCATCAAATGTTCCTAGACAAGGGAAGATTCTAGATTCTATAGTTCCTAGATTCTAGACTCTAGTTTCTAAGCACAAGGAACTAGAAACTAGGCACTAGGATGTCTGTGCAGTTTTAAATCCAATCAAAAATCACAATCATTCTCCTCCTCTCCTCCTTTTATGCCTATTCTCCTTTGATGATGTAACAAACTCAACTTTGTGCGACAAATAGTTCAACTACAAAAGAGATTGCATTTAATGACCACCTTTCCATTCGCTTATTAACAACAAGCTAAAGATTATTTTCAATTTCAGTGAATTGTGAACTGTAGTCATCATAAATGCTATTATATTATTTTATCATTTATGATATGATGCAGTTTTTGCTCAAACAGACACTATGTATTAATACTTCTTTGAACTAATCCCATCAAAAATCAAAAGCAGAAGAAATCTGGGATAAACTAGGACTCTGTTTATTGTTTACTAGGTATGCATATTTATTATTTATATTTACAGTTCCATCGATGCATGAAATCTTAAAGTTGACTGTATTTTATATTATTTTGTTCAAATAATACAAGTCTTAGGAAAACTACTCAAGACTCAAAACTCAAAACTGAGGCAAGTCTCAATTTCAATTTCCACATCCCAATAAATCCTAACTCCTAACACTTTTCATCTTTCCCATAACAAATAAATAAATAAACGTACATGTACATTTTACAATGTATACATAATAGTATACAACTACTAATATGTACAATGTACATTCTACACTCGATAGACAAATCTCCTTCTCCTACACACACCTGAAACTGAAAAAACTGTTGCATAACTATACGCTGTACAATGCACCTAGAGCAAGGTACATTGGTTTTTTGGTAGAACCCAACCAAAAAACCCTGAAAATTCATCATCAATAATAAAACTAATACCCCAGGACAGGAACAAAGACAAAGGAAATGGGAAAAGTGAGTCTATTACATTCCACACCAAGTGTCTATGTAAGTGTACATTGTGCATGTATGGACTTGTGCTGTGGGAATAAAATCCCATAGTGACTTGATTCTTGAGCATTGTGTATGTTGTATGTTCTACATTGTACATATCAAGTATCAAGTTACAAAGGGATAAAGTCAAACAGAATCCAGAATACAGAGTAAATGGACACATATATTCCAAACTCCAAGCTCCGAGCTCCAAACTCCAAACTCAATTTTTCCATTAGAAAAATATCGGATGGAAAAGATGAATAAAACGAATAGGCATGTAAGAAATAATAAAAAAAGAATGTTCACAAATAGGATAAAGAACAAACACTCATGAAATAATAATAATAATAATAATACATCCTAGTTCCTAGTGTAGGAAAAGTTATATAAATTTGGATGTAGGTTGTCCCACTGGGATTGATAAATCTTTTTCTACACTCTCTCCACATGGAGTCAAAATGCATTCAACACTCCAAACTCCAAACATATATACATATGTATAAGGCATCAACGTCTATTCCTGTGTCGACATGAAAACTAGAAAACTAAAATGTCCAAGGAAAATTTTGTCCAATAAACAATAGTGAGGGACTCGTGACTATATTTATTTATATTTATATCAAAAACAGCTACTCTGACACAGAGACAAGAGACAAGACTCAAGACCTCAAGACTTGAGACCCAATTCAACTAAACTCAACTCATGTCAGTAGTCAGTTTAGATGAAATTCACAATCAAACAAAATGAAACCAACTATCAGTCTACCCGGAATTTTGTGGGTAAATTGAAATAAAAGGAGAAAGTAGAGAGAAGAGAGTAGAGAGATGAAATCAAAGAGAAAAGAGAAAACCATCAAAACTTGGAAAGCCTCTACTCCACTGTAAATCACAGTCGGAGTCAAAGTGCTGTTCCTCTTGTTTCTATGTTGAGCTAAGTTGAGTTGAGTTTAGTTAAGTTGACGTTGAAATGAAATAAATGCTGAATGCAATTTCCAAAAGTAGAAGAACAAATGTTTATGATTTTCCCTCAAAACAATAAAAAATATTGCTTTCTTCTCTCTCTCGCTTTGTTTTTACAGAGTTTGCTAAACATGTGCATATGAATGCAAGCCGACAGGCAGACAGACTGGCAGGCTGCTGAGATGAGGAACAAGCGACGAAGAGTAGGAGAAAGAGGAGAAATCACACAGTAAAAATTGAGGAAAGAGGCCTAAGCCTCTACTTTCTCTTTTAGTTTCTCTCTTTCCCTTTTCTGTACTACTCCCTACTTTCTACTCCATTTCATCCTGTCATCTCGGTTTCTACAACAAAATCATTTTATCCCCTTCACTCACAAGCATATGTATGTATGCATCTGCATTGTGCATGCAAATACATACGTATCTGTACGTGTAATCTGTACACGTTTTAAATTACGTTCCCTCCTTGGCACTTGTTTGATAGTTTTACTTTCTCTTCCTCTTTTTAGGAGTATGAAATTCCAAAATTCAAAATCTTGTGGCCTCACATTTCTCATATCTAGATCCACATGTGAACTTTGCCCTCTTCTCTCCTAACACTTTTAAATGAATATTAACAAAATGTGGGATGTGGATGTAAATTGTAAATTGTACAGATTGTACATGTATGTTGCCCTCTTTTGTCTTGATTTCATTGTCATATCCAAATAAAACTAGATTCGTCGCTTTAGCACTGCAATTCTTCATAATTTTGGATGCATGTCACCATCCACCCATCACCACTAACATTATTATTATTATTATTATTGTTATTATCATGATCAAGATGACTATTATAGTCGACATGATAATTTCCAAAGCTTTTATATTATTTTACTCTCCGGCTGTGCCTCTACCTCAATTCTAACCTCGCCTTTGTTTAGTTTCTCGGTGAGTTGGTTGAAAAAGCTTTGTTTTGTTTGTGCTATGTGGATTCCGCTCTAATTTGAACTTTTGGAAATTCAAATGAATTTTCACATTTCAGTTTTCAATTATCATAAGACAATTTTCATCTCATTTCCTGTATTAATATATTTTGTATTTTATAATACTTCATAATAGATTTAGAAATTAGAAATTTTAGGGTAATGAAAAGAAAAGTTATTAGTTTTGTTGGCAATTGTCTGTGACGCCTGTGTGGCGTCTAGCGTGTATAATGTAAGAGCAGTTTTACAATGATACAAAAACTAGTGGTTTCATCTCCAATCTCCACTATAATAAACTTTTTGTCAATACGATTTATTATAAGTAATAATTAATAATACGATTGAAATACAATAAAATAAAATAAATTCTAATATAACAAAACAATGAAAAAGATTAATTTATTGTTCATAATTTATAATAAATAGAAAATATAATAGAAAATATTTTATCAAGGAAGATTTGAAAAGACCCTTTTAAAAATTCATTGTTCTGAATCTGGAAGTATAGTAAAAGTAAAACAAATTTTTAAAGTTTTAGTCTTTTATGTAACAAAATTGATATTGTCATGTTCAAAATTCAAATAGAGTCGGAATTATAATTAACTTTCTAACAAAATTTACGAAACACTGTTCACTGTTCGCCGTTCTCAGCTCATTCTTTTACATTTCTCTTTTTTTCAATAAATAAAAGTCATTATCATAACCGGGTTCAAAAAGTTCCCAGAATACAAAATTTGTACAAAGCTAAAGTCACCTAATTAAAATTGAAATTCTTTCCATTCTTCAAAGTGAAAGTAGATTTTGTGCATTTCCCTTTTTCCAAGAAAAGAGACACGAGGCCTCTTTTTTATTTTGATTATTTTGTGCATACAACACGGAAAATAATATCAGTATCCTCATCCTCATCGTCTCATCATCATTGTCGGTATCGTATTTCAATTTCTCATTAAAATCCAAACTATGAGCAATGAGTTTCAGAGTGAAAAGTAAAACCTTTGACGTGAACACAATGTATATTTTAATTTAAATTCTAATTCACTTGACAATTGTGATTTTGATTGCATTTCCTATTTCCTATTTCCCATTTAAGACCTTTTTTTCCTATGCATTTACATTAAGTCAATATTGAGATTTGAGATATTGAGAATATGTTGTTGCAGGAAATGGGAAATGAGAAATGGGAAAGGGAGATGCGAAAAAATTGGGATTGGAGCGGGAGTGAAAATGTGCAAATTTTGAAAGGAATGCAATGAATCCTTATTTATTCATTCCCTCACTCATTCTTGCTTTTATTCCTGCATATAGATTTTTTGCACAAAGAGGGATATGAATTACAGTACAAGAATTATTCAGAATTTTAGGTAAATTTCAATGTACAATTTACATCACAGTTTCAAGTAGAGACCCAAAATATGTATGCAATAATACATTTACACATGTATGACGTGGAATTCTGGATAAAACTGTTTTCAAAGAAGCCGAAAAAAGAAAGGGAGAGAGAATGAAAATTACTTTTCTCACTCCGTTTCTGTCAATACACATGCATATACATAGATATTTCCAAGTGAAACATTGAGACATCCTATACAAAGGAAATTGCAAGAAAGTTCAAAGTAAATTCATTTTCAATTTTTTTAACTAACTTGCACGTTGCTCACTGTAAAGTGTACAGTGTACAGACTAACATAACAAATGTGTATTTCATACGTATGCACATTAAGTTCATTTCTGGCCCCTTTCATCCCAACCTTCCATTTGCATTCACTCAAAACTCAAAACTAATATGAAATGACGGGAGGACAATACGAAATTATCTATGTGTATACAAAATAAATTTCCATTTTGAAACTCAATGAGCATGTACTACATATACACAATGTAGAGGAATAGGGAGTAAAAATGTATCTAGTTTCTGTGAAGAGAAGGAAAATAATAGAGAAAGAGCCAAAAACCTAAGATCAAGACGAAGGCGAAGACGAAGAGTGGAAGTGGAAACTAAAAGGAGATTGTCTGTGTCCTACGCCTCCTCAATTGTGCATGCTTCACTTTGCATCTTGGAGCTTTACTTTCTCTTTACTTTCTACTCGTTTTTGTTCTCGTTTTCATTTTCCTTTTCCTTTCTCGGTTCGGCATGATAAACAAATCCCTTGATGTGATGGAAAGGACAACTTGATTTAAGTTGAGTTCAGTCCAACTCACTTTGAGAGTTGCTGTCATCAATGTCGATCCTGTTGCTGGTTCGGAGTTGTGAGAGAAAATGGGAGTACCAGGAACCAGGAAAATTCGCATACATGTTGAATATATGTAGAATGTACATGGTGTATGGTATATGGTACATATTTTATATTTTGCATACACATTTCTTTGCCTATATTTAATATTAAAATAGTCCATTTATGCATTTATTTTAATATGCATGTGCTTTGAACCAATCTTGTGGTTATTCTCTCACATCTCACATCACATAGTCCAAAGTCCATAGTTGTTCTTCTCTTCTTCCCTTTGACTGTGAAGACTGTGAAAGGAGACAAGTACGTTAGAAAATAATAGTGCATCATGTAATGCGACTATAACATTTTAGTACCATGTCCATTGAATCCAACCAGCAAGAGCGGATTTCTCTCTCATAGTTTTTCCCCGACCCAACCTGATCCGATATGACCAACTCGTGTTTCACGTTCTTTCCACTCATTCCCTTCAAATTATAACATCCCATCTCTCAATATCTCATGCACTCAATTTCAAACTTCTCTCAAAGACTCAAAGAAAATTGGAAACAATGTATAACATACAACGTGTAATGTGTGGTATATCTCATAATATAATATAATATAATATAAAATATAATAGGGTACATATAACGTTCACAAATTCTCATCTCTATATATGTACATGCATCATCAATTATCAGCACCCTAGACCCTAGATTCTAACTCTAGACCGTAGACTTTTGTTATAAGAGGTAGTTTTAGTTGTCATCAACGACTATTTGAACTTCGTGTGATCGCATAATGTATCTACAATCTACAGACATGTCGAGGAAAATGAGGAACGACGAATATTATACATGATGCAATGATGCTGTTACTGCTGATGGATGCTGTTACTCATGATGATGGCTTTATTTGTTAATACCGGATAGAACAAGCAGAACATAGCAACAGAACCAACATCAAAACCAGAAGCAGAAAAAGAGGCCGAGGACGCCTGCTTTTTTCTCCTCAGAGTACATCCTACATGCACATTGAGCATATCGTACCTACCAGATCATGCAGTGAGCAAATGCACACTGCACACGGCAAATGGTAAAATGTGCACGCTGGATCCAAAGACAAAGACAAAGAAAGACCACAAAGCCCAAAGATTATAATATAAATACACACGCATCTATGCACGCTCAACATACAACATAGAAACTTAAAACTCAAGTACAAAGTAAACCACTAAAAGTCTTACTTTACTAATATCTAACATGTATTATGTATATATGTATTGTAAGTGTAAGTACCCTTTTCTATTTTCAACTCTAATGCGCAACATCTAGCTTCCGACATGCATGATTTAAAGTGTTGTACATTGAACATTGTACATTGTGCATTATGAATCGTGAATCGTCAAGGAGTCCACATGAAAGAGCAAGCATGATTCCCACTCAAAATGAAAAAGACCAATTCCTCTAACCTTTGCTTTTCCTCCTTTTACCTTCTTCAAATATTAGTATTAGTTGGTCTTGTTCTTGTCATGTCAAAGGGTGGAAAACTTGAAAACTCTACGGACTTTCACCGTCTATTTTCATACGAGAAAAGTCTATAAAATCTACCAAAGTACCAATACTAGTAGCAAGTAACAAGTTCCAGGTACTACAAAAGAAGTGTCGATTCCATTCTTGTTTCAAAAGTATCTTAAACATCGAACTAAATATTAAACATAAAGGATAGGCCATGGTTGCCTTACATCTTTTTCACAATTGATTTTCTCCTTTCCCGCTGCTACTAAAGACGAAATTACAGACTTAGTTCAAAAGTAGATTTTTGTTCCAGTTTATTAATGCTCATATTTCAAATTGTTGCATCCTGCACAAATTTCTATATTGCATATTTATTCGCGGTACATGAAATAGCTCGAGTTACAAAATGTAAAATCATCAACTGCTAACAGTCCCTCTATGTTCTTTCTACAAACTTCATACTCCATGCTCCATACTCAAGGAGCTTGAAGCTGAGAACAAGAATATTTTCTTTCGTTCTATATTCTATATCCCTTTTGCACAGGCAACCACCACCACAAGGTTCCTCATATAAAGTGTCTAATCATTTTCACTGATACGCCGGTACCGCTGACAATATTGTCCATTGTCAATTGTCAATAATCAATAACGAGCTATCTAAATAGTCCACCCATCCCGTTTTTTGTCGTACTGACGATGACCATTGCCAATTGTGTAACCTTTTGATATTAATAAAATATGATGCCCAACTTGCACGGTTGACGGAACATTGTACATTGTACACTGCCCAGTGGGTACACAAACATTTATCACATATATTATGGTTACATCCACAAACAGTTGGTAATTACAATAGTTTGACATTACATTTAGTCCAATTTCATTTTTGTACTTACCCACGCGACGGGACTGATAACTGATAGTCAGCCATTTGTAATTAGTGTACCTTGTACAATGTGCATTGTACATGCATCCTGCATCATTAGTCAACTATTTGTGTATTGCTCAGTTTTACAAACTGAGAAAGAGAGAGAGCCCTTTCAGCTGCAGACTTGAACTTTTTCACGTGAGAAACACTCATGTGCAATTATCTTTGTTACAGCACAATAATGGTTTCTACACCTTCACAACACGTCTAATGCCTATAATGTCTATCAATGTACGTTTGAGACAATTTTATATTTATCGATTGTATTGTTCTTGTTCTTGCGAATATTATAATCAGGGAGTTGAATCGTTCATGAATCATGAGCCAAGTATTAGCAACATGGTTTAAAAAAATTTCCACTGAGGAACAAATATTTATAGGTGAAGAAAGGGCAGTCGGTCGCCTATATTTTATAGTCAAATGGAAAATAAACTATGTACAATGTACATTGTATATTGTACAAATAATACATTCCGATTTCCAATACTCAATGCTCGATAGCTTTCATATTTGCGTTATAATACCATCCTCGTTATCATCGATATAATCGTCTCAATTCCATTTCATTTCCACTTGCCCATTAATTTTCAATATCTACTAGTGTATTTCAAGAAACGTGATAGACTTTTTTCTAGTCTCCAAGACAAAATTACATGTCGTTCCATTCAGAAAAAGATAAGGAAAAATGGAGGAGAAAAAACTTGATATATCCACGCCTTCTTCATACATCCTAATCATAGATCATACAAAATATAAATGCCGATAGTTTGTAGTTAGGAAAAAACTTCATCAGACTTATTCTGAAAATAATAGACATGGAATGTCGAATACAGAATATGAAAAAATGTATTTCATCCACTTAATTTATACTTCATTTGTACTGTATTGTAAATGGTGAATCAACATAAACTGTTGAAAGGTCGAGGAAAAAACCCTTGTTCTAGCAAAGCAACAGAAAAAGTGCACAAGAATAATAATACAACTAAAATGAACGTTGTACATAGATACATAATATTTTAGTTTAACAGGCATATATGTATAATCATGATAAAAGTAATTTGGGCCTCATGTGAGACTGAGACTTGTGTAGAGTAGAGAATATCAAAGTTCTATCAAAGTAGAACTAAAGAAAGAAAGATGAAGTTAGGGCCTCAATTAGCGTTATCAGGAAAAGAAAATGTGAATGCACAAAGTACACTGTACACTCTCTTGTACTGTATATACTGTATCAAACTTGAAGTGAAGGAAAGAAAGCTCATACAATTTATACAGTATACACCTTTCCCAATTGCCATTTCCATATCAATAGCCAATGCTCAATCTACATATTATACAGAATATGGAAGACGGAACAAGGAAAATGAGGGAAAGGTAGAGAAGGAGAAAGGAAAAGAGACTTGAATTTAAGATGACAGTTTCTCTTCAAATACTAAATACATATTTAGACCACTTGGCACAAAATATGTAGTCATTCTATTATTTCTTAAATGCACTTTTTCCCTATGAAAAAGGCGAGAGGCAAGAAGAGAGAATAAGGAACTGTTAAATGTTCGTCCTGGAAACTGCAAATTGAGAGAGAGAGGGAGGGGGAGAGGGAGGGAGATAGACGGAAAAGAGAAGAGAAAATTGCAAATTGCTCTAGGTGCTCCATGCCTTTCCTTTTCACTTCCTATCTCGTCCTTTCCTTGCCATTTCCCATACAAAGAGAAACTTTGTCTCCATTTAAAATGCATAATAAGTACATAAGTAATAATCAGTATCTGCACATATATGCATTTATGTATGTGTGAGGAAGAGAGAGAGAGAAAGTTTTAAGCAGAACATGTACATTGTACATGCACAACTTAGGACCGTGATGCATTATGCATGCAGTGATGAAACTGAAACTCGATCAACTCAACTTGAGTTAACTCAACAAGCGCCTCCATGGTTCAGTTGAGTTTGGTTTGGGTTTTTTCTCTTTCCCATCCTTTCCCTTTCATACTTTCTCATCACATCACATCCCAGTTCAACACAACTCAACTCAACTTAACTCAACTAGTCGTCCTTTCTCCTCAATTTTTTTTGAAAAAAGGAAAAAGAGGCCCCAAAAACTTTCAAGATCCCAAGAAAGTATAAAACTAACTAAATAACGTGGTTCTTGGTTCTAATTCAAATTCACTTTTTTTACTTGACACAATCATGATGAATTTCCTCTTAGTCAATTCATGCCAAAATTTGAAGTTACTCCACACATGTACATATTTGTACAAACCAGTATGTGTAGTTTGTAGTTTGTAGTGTGAAGTATGTACAACGTACAAGGTACACATGCTTAGTCAAATTAGGATTTTCCATTTTCCGCTTTTCATCAACATTCTCCATCCTCATCTTGGACTTGGAGTTGGAAAAACTAGTAAATGCAATGTGTGGCCTCATTACCAAGCTTTTTTCACTTCCTCCTTTTCATCCCTTTCCCCTTGTAAAGGTTCCTAACTCATCATGTGCAGGAAGAATATACAAATGTGAGTACATCGTCGGATGCTTTCTATTTTTGAACTTGCTCACAACTCACAACTCACACCTTCTTCACATCTCACATTTCACGGTACAAAGTACAACTTTAATTGACGGTTTATAAATACATCTACAATCCACATTTAAAACAAGAAGAGTTTTCCCACAATTTCCCCTAGTTCATTTTTGAAACACGAAAAATAGCAGAGTAAGGAAACTTTTGATGGTACACAAAGTTGAACAACATCGTACATACTAAACACATAGTACATTGTGCATCATCCTCAAACTTTCCCTTGTTCTCCGAAACTGAAAACACTTTGTACTATCCACTTTTCCTACGATAAAGACAGAGCAGCAACTAATTTTTTGCCTCATCATCAACAACTTTCCCCTGTACTCAGCCATAATTGAATTAGCATGATGACTATTATTATTATTATTATTGATGTTGCTTCGTATGTTTATGTGTTCATGATTTGAAATTCAAGTTGAAGTTAATATCAATCGACATTCGGCGATTCAATTTTACATGGACAGAGAAGATTATTTTGTCTTTTATAAATTTGCATACTTAAATAAAAAAAATTTGTTCCATTAAATTTCCGTATAAAGTCTATAAGTACATCAAAAATACAAGATATATCTACCAGACACAAATTAATATATATATGGTGTTTGGTTGCATGTAAAATGTACAAGATCATGACTGATAGAGAAAATATTTTCTCACTCATAACACCATATTTAAACAACAAGTTGGATCTACTTTTATTCTCGTTCTTTCCATGTTTGTATTTCCCTTCCATTCATGCATACGTTCATTCATCGTCGTACATTTCACCTTTGGGGATCGTTTATTTGAGACGGACTCTCCTTACCACCACCACCAAAGCAAATGTATGCTCTTAGCTCCTAGTATTGACTATTGACCATAGTAAATGCAGAATACAGAATACAGAATACAGGGTAGAGAGTAGAGAGTAGAGGGAGAATGAGAAGTGGCAGTCTGCAGCGGCGGCAGTGGCAGAGTGCCAGTAGTAACTGCAAGGAAAGTGCATGGTAAAATTCAAACGTTAGTCAGAAGCTGTCGCTGTCTATTCATTCTTATCCATGAAACTCCAACTCCAACTCAAGCTGAAGTTCTCTCCACACTACTTGTACAGTAAGGCAGGGCAGTCGCTTGTTGGCCTATTTAGTTTCATGGCTCATGCAGTCTGTAGTCTATACTCAATACTCTATGCAATGTACAATGTGCATGCCATTTACAAAGTTATAGTCACAGAATACCCCATGGGTGAAAGCAAGCAGCAAGCAGTATCATTTATTACTGTCACTCTCGTCTCAACTTCCTCAATCCTCAATCCTCCAGTTCAGTGTAACAGAAACTCACAAGTTACAAGTCTCAAGTCTTAAGTCACAAGTAAGAAAATCAATTCATCGTTGCATGAACAACAACAAAGTGGACTCTACTACATAGTACATTGTACATAGTACATTTAGAAGCATTGGACATTGAACATGGTTCAGAGACACATAAATATCATGTATAAAGTATGAATATCTGACACATGAAATGATAATGGAAAGACATAAATCAAGTCCAAAAGTCAAAAGATAAAGGATGAGACATATAGAAGGAGAAATGGGTATGTGAATGGAAAACTTTTTGTACACTTTAATACTTACGTAGCATCAAAATTGTTCTCAATTCTCGCTTCTCAATATCTAATACCTATAATTATATTGCTAATAATAATGACATTCTGATCACTAGATATTTTCATATTGGCTGCAGGTCAAGCATGGATAATGGATATGTAGAATCGGAAACACAATTAGAATCGGAATTCAGTTCCATTTGATTTGATTTAAGAAATAAATAAATACAACTTGTTCATGTGAAGCTAAATCCAAAGGACTGATCACCAATTATTCTCATTTTCATTCTCTTCCTGTTGGTCTATTTTTGTATCCTATTTTGTAATTCTGCATACAGTTCCAGTTTGAACCAGTATGTCGTGTCTCTAGTCTCTAGTGTTTGTATTCTTACAGAAAATATCCCCGTGCTACCTATGTGCTAGATAAAAACATATGTATAGAATATACACATGTCACTCCATTTAACAATTTCCCGTTCACACGTACACATTTTCGGACAGCTGCAACAACTAAAAGGCACAGTGTACCTTGTACATTGTACATGAGAAAAATACATTAAAGACGAGGGAGTAGTTTCAGGTAGCTCCTCGTAAAAGATTAGTTTGTGTTTTGTGTTCTTTCCAATATATATCCATAAATACTGTAGTATTTTCTCTACTTGTATAATATTTTATATGTGCAATGTGCACAGTGTACATTGGACGAAGCGGAAAGTGGAAGCCTAATAAGGCTGATGAAATAGTCAACCTGAGCTGAGCTGAACTGAGCAACAAGCGGGAAAATAAATATCGGAGAAAAGACAGAGAAAATAACAAACTATGACTTTCACATGTGACTAGTGACTATAATGTATGAAATGGATTACTCATACGTGAGTGACGATGATACAAAGAGAGAGAGAGAGAGCAAACAGAGAGAGAGAGAACAGTAAAATCAAGTTTTAGTAACCGAGAAAGAAATAACGAGAAGCGGAGGAAACGGATTCAGGATTTCACCTTGAAGTTGAAGGGTTCATTAAACCCAATAGTATCTACATTCTACATTCTCTCCACTCTCTACTTTCTACTCCATACTCTCTGCATCTCAATTTCTAGATTCTAGATACTATAGACACTATACATACTCGATACTTGCCTATCTAAAATCTAGACTCTGCTCTCTCTCTCTCTGTATGCTCGTGGGCATCCTTCCTCCTCTTTCTCTTTATCTACAAAGTATCTATCTATCTGTAGCTATTGTATTTGTATTTGTCGGAAATGGTAAGCGGATAGAGCGAGAAATGTAACATTCTTTGTTTACTCTTTCTCCACAGTCCACAGGCATTTCCTACATACGACCCACAGTACACATTACACATTATCAAACACAATACACTTTTTATCGACATGTTGAGATTCCAGATTCCACATTGGAGATTGGAGATGCATCAAGTAAAACTAGTGCTCAGATCCCACGTCTTTATGACTTTCTTCCTACGTTACACTCCACACTCTACTTTATACACTCGACGATACCTTCACACTTTGGGCTACTGGTGATGCATTCCAGCTCTGTACATATTTGACTTGCATTCATTACTACCGTGCGAAGATACCCATTACCCATTACAGTCTACCTACTACAAAAACTATTTACTGTTTACAGTACGTCACATGCATGTGCATAATGCATACAAAATACAAAAGTAGAGAATCAAGAATCGAGAAGCTCTACTTTGATAACAATTTGAAAGAGAAATGGAATATTGAAACTCGTAATCATATGCAGTATGCAATCCTACGACATACGAGTCAATTACCAAGCCAAAGAAAATCAAACAAAAAAATTAATTGTATACAATAGAACATCTTATTTATACTTACGGTTCAGCCCATGCCTGTATGATTCCGTGAAATCTTTTTGTTCTACTCCCATTACTGTTTTACTTTCCGTTTCAAGGTTAACTATTGAAACTGCTACTCGTTACTATCATTCTGTAAGCCATGTTGCATTTTCTGCATCGGCATCGGAGATTCGGTTTCAATCTTTCTTGCTCAATGTATTAGTGCTTTTGCTTTTTTGAACATATTTCCATCCTATGCATCCAGCATACAGAATAGATAGATGGATGGATGGATCGGTGAAGGCGTCGGTTTTTTCGTTGTGATGTAAATTTTGTACATATTTAAGTACAGCTGACTAGGTGGGTATGAAGAAGAGACTACAGACTGACGCCCTCAACATACAGCCAATATAGCCGCCACTCAATACTCAATACTCAATACTCATGTCCATACAATATGCACAATCATACAACAATTTCCCATGATGATCTTGAACCAGGAAAGTTTAACCTCTGTCTCCTCTACGTCCCTCAGATACACGGTACACAGGCTGCCACGTTTAATGTAATCATGTATGTTGTATGTGCAATGTCTGGTGTACAATGTACAGTGTATACTGTATAGAGTGTACTGTATCTTTACTCAACCTTTTTTTGTACGTGAAAGTGAGCGACAGTACCAATTAAACATTTATGGAAAATAGCAAAACGGGAAATAGCCCATTCAGAGGATTCAAGTTGACTATAAAACCCAGAAAATGGCACTCAGTTCCAATTTCTATTTCAGGATGGAACAGAGAGTTCTCTGTTAGAGAATAGAGACTACATCATCCCAGCATGGATATATATTGGTAAAAATAATAAAGTCTAATGTAGGAATGTGTACACAGTACACCGTCTATATTCTAAAACCTACAAAGTACAAAACACGCTCTACATCACAGTGATGCTTTTTTGTGCATTTTCCTCCTTTACATACATACAAATACATGCATGCACAATGTACAATGTCATATTCAAAGGAGTAAAAATGTCTACTGCATCCACATATGGAACGGGGATCGACATCGACATCGACTTGATTGACTTTAGCTTGGGTTTTTTATCTCCATCATACCATAATCCTAATCCATATCCACATCCACATCATGATACACAGAGAAATGGATGTACTGTCATCAAATCATGATCAAACTCCAGATCCAATACTAAATAACTGCAACTTCTGTTTCGATCATTAAAATGCTATTTATGTAATATGTATCTAAGTTTTAGAGGATTTGTAGCAGACCAAACATAAACTACATGCATAAAAAGATAAAATCCAAGGGCTGGTTCATGGCTGGACACTGTACAGAAGGAAAGCAAGAGACGACTAATATGTATGTATGTGTTCGCGAGAAGGACGACCAACGACCAATATTATTATTATTATTATTTATTATGTATCGTATTAATATCTTTCATTTCACTTGGAATTTTACAAACAGATTTAATATTTACAAACTGTTAGTATTTTTTATGCATCAATAAGACGTGCAAATAAAGTTTGTATGCATACATAGTTTGAATTGGAATACCTAAGCGTAGTTAAAAATACCGCGCTTTATATTTTCTGACGAGCGACACCACCTACGTACAATGTACACAGAACAGGGGAAATTGGACGTCAAAATGAAAAGAAAGTAGAGGGAGGGAGAGAAAAGTAAACTAATTAAACTCATGGTCAATTGAAAATTGAAAAGTACTCTGAATTCTGAATCAGAATTTCTCGTCTTAGTAGATTCCAGTCTGTACAAAAAAAATCCTAGTCCCAATCCAATTTTTGATAGCGAATTCCAATTTAATGGGATATTTGATATCAATCCAGAATCTCAAAGCTGGAATCTATAAGTAATAAGTTTGCATAATACATGCATACTGCATACTAATACTACTGTCCTGGTGACAGTGATAATGCTTTTCTTATTTAATGCAAGTCGAGGAATCAATACCAACACCAATACCAATATCATTCGAAACTAATACCTAAAGCTCAGACGAGTCGAATAGTCAGCAACGTGAAGGAGCTTGTCGACGGTATTTATAACAAAAAAATAAATGTAGACGAAATCTCATTTTCTCAATGAATTAAAAATTTAAGTACGTGCGCAAAAGTACAAAATCAATATCATTGGATGTTGATGTAGAAATCGGGTGACTTTCCTCCTTCCACCCACATTCAAATTCACATTCATTTACTTGTTGGTGGACAAACGTCAGAAGCCAAAGAAGAAATTACGACGCTGGGGAAGGATTACATTACAATTCATTTTTCCTCATCCACAACTGTATAGTACTTACATAATACACAAAATATGTATACATGATACATATAGTGCAGGCCGTTTCATTTTAGGAAAGTATCATTTTACATCCATAGCTGATGCATTTATAATATTTGCAATGTTCATCTTATTTCATTTTACTAGAGCATCAAAACAAATGGCAAAAGACGGATATAGTTGTGGGGAATATTTTATTTTATATTTTGACTGCACGGAAAATGCACGAATAAATAAAGGATGAGAATTATCGCATGGATCATCGCATCGATTGATAAATTCAACAAGATGATTTTACTCCTCCTTTATTTGTTCTTCTTTCATACATTTCATTTTCCTTTATTATTTATTATCAGGAGGAAAGTGGAAAATGTCTCTTTTACTCAAATCTCAAATCTCAGCTCAGATCTCATACATGATGTTTAACATAATAATTATACAATGACTTGGTACTTGACCGAGACGAAAAGATGCTGACTTGTTCTATTTTATTTTCTCCATCCCCAAAATACATAACAGAAAAAAATGGAGCGAAAATCCAATCGTTTTTTCCTCAACTCATATGTATATATATAAAAAAATTTTGGATTTAAAAAATATTAAGAAAAGGAAGCTGGTCAGAAAAGATAGTGCAAATCATTCCAAGTAGAGATAAATATAACGTTTAAAATTATACAATGTACAATATTTAATCATTCTCAAAGCCCATTTGAAAACTGAACCAATCAAAGTTTGCAGTCATATCAAATATGCACATTTTTTTCTTGTTCTATAAATGGAGACTAAACTGACTACTAAATGACCAGCAGACACAAATACATAGTTTCACATACTTATCACCAGTATCCGACTCGACTTGGTTGTCCTTTTAACAAGAACTGACTTGACTTTGACTCAATATTTGATGATTTGACTCAAATCACCAGAATTATCAGACAGTATGGAGTATCGAGTATGGAATATGGGGTATTGGATGAAAGGACATACAACTGACACAATTTTTGCAACAAATGACTATTCTTGTACTCGAATTTGTAATACATGTATACGCAAAATAAAAAAAACGTTACACATGTCCTTTTTACACAAGGAAAGATTAAAATACATTTTCTCTTATCATTTTTTCTATACCTCAATGAAAAATGTGGTAGAAAATATTAATATTAATACGAATACATACGCGCACGTATGCATCAGCATTTACGTCTAATTTCAACATATGATATGTGTTCAAGTTGAACAGTTCAACTAATTGAATCAAAATATAACATATAATTCTGCTGACTTGCAACATGCAATTTGTTATTATACATATAAATTTTATAATTATTATTGACAGGTCTTACAATTTATAGACCTACATTTGACTTTGAAAAAATTCAAGATGCACAAATATTATGCATAATATACTAGATGCAATTTATTCATTTAAAAGGCCTTATCTATATTCAACATACTTATTATTCAGCATACACATACAAATACAAACACTGACCACGTCACAACATCACTAGTGACTAGTGATATGCTATAAATACATAATTTGTACCACTAGTGACTAGGGCTTCCTTTCTTTTTCTCTACTTTTTATTCCATCAGTATTCCTTTTTTCCTCCTTTGCTCACATTTTATTCCCTATAACAAGCAGGCCTTCTGTTGCTGTTCCCTGTTCGGTAAGGCTTTAGTACATAGTTTAGAAGATATTGCATAAGCATTAAAACCATGTGCATATCTCATAAACTACACAACAATTTTAAGTAGGAGACGAAGACAAAAACGGAGATGAAGACGAAGACAGCCACGCTGTAATCTCTAACATAATATTTTTTATTCAAATCATACCAGTATACAGTATACAGACATGAGAGAATGAGATGGATATAGAAAATATAAAATAGAAACCACAACATTTTGTCCCACTAGCGTTAAATTTAGGAGTCCTTGAAAGAACCGGGTTTCATTTCGTTGATTTCCTTCACGTTCCTCGTCTATAGCCTAGAGTCTAGAGTCTAGATTCTATAGCAGGCGATAGACGATGTATTATAGTGCAGTATCAAATATGTCTAATAATGTGTTATGTATACAGATTATAGATATGAATGCATCTCGACGTCTCTGTCTCACATTAACTCTAAAGAAGAATTTTCGAGTTTCCCGTTGTCGTACTCATTTTTTTCAGCACAATAATATTCACTGAATTTTAATATCAACATATACATCAAAAATCAAAACAGCTCCTAATGCAGAATACATAATAAAAATACAAAAACATCCAATGTGCATCAGTATAAAAATTCAAAATCATATTATGCCAACGCGACTGTATATTATTGTTTTCTTTAAAATGACGAATGACATCCCCATTTCATTGCAAATAACAAATAACGATGGATAACGGATAATGAATAACATACAATTTCTAACAATCATATGATGATTTGTCTTTTGTCTATTGTTTATTCCTTCCATGTACGTTGTTATGTATTGTATGCAAATTAATATGGATAGGGAGCTTGCAACGTCCTTCATGTACAATAGATGGACTAAATTTCTGTATTTTTTATAAAGAAAAGAATCAAAGAAGTGTGTGCAGCTGAATCCAAGAATTTGCTATATTTATAACGTAAGAAAGAGTGATATGGGACTGTCGAGTGTGAGGATTTGGTATTTGGGATTTGACTTGTGAATAAATTACATCACCTCCTACCATTTCACGTTGATCTGTCTTCTATCTTCTGTATAAGGAACGTATGCAACTTAAATAGATTTCTGTGTACAGATTATATCACTTTATATTTTCCATGTCATGTGTATTGTGACTGCCAACTCATATTCATATTCATCTTGACACTTACATCCCAGCCTCGGAAACATTTTTATGAGAAAAGATGAAAAATCCTTCGCTATGATCTATGATACAGATCAGATTGAGAATTGAGACTAAAAAAGAATTAAAACCCTGTATAATGTACAATGTACCATATAGAAAATAGGTACGTCTACTAGACAGAGATATTGATGAAAGCTCTAAAACACATTTTGGTCTACACTACATTTAGTCGCATCCTTTTCATTTTCTCCTACATATCTACTTATTCAGATAGATGTACAACGTTAAATGTTCAAGTCAAATCATGTCTTTGCAGTTTGAATCTAAAATTTACATGGAATCCTCCGTTTCTGCGGAATATGTTTTTCACTTTTCCACAAACAAACTTACACACACATTTAGATAATATGTAAGTATAATGTGTGTGTGTGTGGATGCACACATAAATGCATATCATTCATACATAAATGGATGCACAAGAAGACGTTCCAAGGCTACGTAAGTAACTAAGTCCATTTTATCTTACGTGAATGACGAATGACAAATGAACCAGGACTGACTTGTGAGCGACTAAAATGCATATAGAATGTAGAAAGAGATCAGCTTACACAAGTTTGATTTCAATTCACCTCTCAACTCTCGATTCCCAAATCACTCCACAACACATGCATATCTCTTCATAACATGAAACATGAAGGACTAGACCATGCCTAACCCATAACCCACAATGCATGATTTTTGTAGTGTGTAGTGTGTAGGTACGACGTACACATGAACAGTTGATATGAGGAGTCTCTGAAGGATTTTATGTAGCGAATCATTTTCTGGTTAACGTCTACTCTCCAGTCTATACAATATACAACTCGACTTTATTTTGTCATTTTAAAATTTGACTATATGATAAACTTTTTCTCACCAACATCCTCGTCTACGCTTTGGAATACAGAATACAGAAGTAGTCTATGCTCTATATAGTCTATAGTGTACAATGACAATCTATGCTAAAGTCTGATCAATGATTGAAGGAACACATCACAATCATCTCCATCATCGTGCTTTTAATTCGGATCTACGTATACATAAAACGATGAATGTTCCATATTACACATCCATGTTTACAATTATATATTATGCAAACTGGATTAAACTGGTGTATGCATAAAAATAATAGACAGATAGTAGTGTCTTCCATCTTCCATCTTCTATCCAAGGCAAAATGAAGCATACATAAGAAACTGATCGACCGTTTCCTCTATACTGATAAACAGGTAGATGGGATTTTGGATTTTGGACAAGAAAACCATATTAAAAGTCATGTTAGTCCAATAAAAAATAGATTTGTTTTTCTTCTCACACATTCTTTCTCTTTATGTGTGCTCGTATTGTGTAGTGTGTGTAACTGACTGGACGAAAAGAAAAATTGATTCAATGATTTATTTGTTTCCTCTGTCTATAGTCTAGAGTCTCGAGTCTATTCTCTATACGTCATCTAGTTCTTTTGTACTACAAATGTACATGGTCATGTATGCAGAATGCAGACTGTAGACCGCATCCGCACAACATTAACGAGTGCATGTGGGCTATTTTTATTACAACATTTATTTATTTGTGCATTTATTATTCCCATGCTTCCTATACCACTGCTTCATATACTCATATAAATAATGGCAATGCATTTGATATTGAGCAAGTATATCGATATCGTATGTCGTCTTGTGGTGGTCTCTGGGATAAGGAAAACCACCACCAGGGAGACAAACACAAATGTCGTTTATAAATATCAAGTGCAATTTATTAAACCGTATACAAATCAATGGTAATGACTAGTGACAAAATGCAAATGCATAAAGACATGCCTATACAATATACAAGTGAACAGCATATCTAGCACTATCAAAGACAATGCAGGTTTGTACTGAATACTGAATGACTGCATTATTATTATTATTATTATTATTTTCGTTTCTGTACAAACTAAACAAGGGAACAAAAAGGAACACTTTTTTATTGTGCATTCACATATCAGTTTCCTGCAATAACTCTGTTAATAATTCCAAGTCTGTTTTTTTTGACGACACGAGAAACGAACTTGCCTTGAAAAACTTCCTCTGGACATGTAAAATTTAAGTGGAATATAAAAATTTACATACTTCCAACTTCTAACCAACTAAATATGTTCAGCAATTACATACTACAGCCCAAAGTCTAATAAATATGGTATTTTGAATTCCGTTTCACTTTTCACTTGCTAGTGGGGAGTTGGGAGTATAGAGCATAGGGCGATGGATGCACAAGGTGTGAAACATAAAATATAAAACATAAAATCAAAGCCATATCCAAAAACTCATGTAGAAATATGTACAAAATACAATAAAAAAATAATAACTGTTGAACACAACTTTTATCATGTAGAATGTAGACACAAGAATTACAAATACAACGAACACTACATTAAATTTAAACCACCCACTTCCCGACAAGACGTCCAGCACCAGAACAACAACAATAGAAAGGTATCAAGATTGAGACGATCGAGTGCAGAACTCCAGTATACATACAGAAGCCTAGTACATTTTATATAAATAAACTGTACAACTTTCCACAGATCTGCATTAGACAAACAAAAATGGGAAAAAGGTTGTTCATAAATTTTTTTTTTCCAGTAATAAAAAAAACAAAACTAAACCAAAGTTAGTTTCCTTGTTTGTATGAATGTATAATGAAGAGGGACCACCAACCATCAACTTTGCTGTATTTTGTATATTAAATTGTGCATTTTGAAATCAAATCGCAAATCCACAATAATAATAATAACTATAACAGGTAAAGATGGTCGAAATTTTCTTTTTCTGGCAATAGAAAACAATGACATTCATCATAGATTCCGGATTATGGTTTACGTATAGAGAGGAAAGAAGTTGACAGCTTTTATTTCTCATCTGTATGATTTCCATGATTTTTTATGTATAATTGAGGCTGATCGGAGACAAAATTCCTTGTGACGATTCCTAGGTATTTAAATCTTTTAATAAGTGCATGAAATGACATGACATGACGGCAAATTGATTTTAATGTAGAAAACTCTCTACTCTCTATTTCTACTAGGTACAAAAGAGAAACTAAAAGGAGCATATCGATCTGACATGTGACATACAATATACAGTACATGATACGTGTATCCAGTACCAGTGTGCAATATGCAGTGCAGTCAAGTCAAATTCCAAATCACAGTTTGTACATCGTACAAGAAGGAATATTCAATGAAAATTGCCCTCTCTCCCGTCTTTCAAAAATTTACAATCATGAGTAAAAGTCATATAAAATTGCTGACTTGTAACTATGTACGATCGTAGTATGTTTTATGCACTCATCATATATTCCGACTCTGACTCTGACTCCGACTTGAAAAAGCCGACAATTTACAATTTACAAGAATTTTATGCATGCATAATACGCCATGTAGATTACTACACCATTATTTTCTACTGCATGCAGTATTGCATATTACACATAAGAGGAAAGAGTCTCAATAATGATAGCTAATAGTCTACCATTTCTTCAATATTGTTTATTTCAGTTTTCAATGTTCAGTTGAGTTCAAAAAAAATATTCAAGCAAAGTTCTGGTACACAATTCTCTTAGTCATGTGTCTGTTTCTATTCTCTATTCTCTATATTTACATGTAGCGTAAGTGTGAACTGTGAAAATACCATACCATAGTGTATTTAGTATTTACACTGAGGTTGTAGTATTTTCAATTTATTTCCATTTTATTTTCTATTCACATGTACCATTTTATGGCATATGTTGCTCCAGTACGTACATGCTATATATGTGTGTAGTGTGTAGCGTATAACTTTATTTGATTACAGATAGCTCCTACGACTCCACAGAGTACCATATTATATTATTCTGCTGAGACGTCGTCGTCGACGACGAAGACGAGGACGACGATTACTACTACTGCTTCTGCTAAATAAGAATACTAGTTGAGAATTGAGTATTGAGAAAGTTCATATAAGTACATAGACACGCAACATAAAAATGGAAATAAAATGAAAACCAACTTGAACTCCCTCAATAAACTCTCTTTTTATGAATTCCCTACCTTATTCCTCCGAACGTAGAACGAAGAATCCACTACACACTATGCACTAGTTTTGAACACTACACTAAGATTCTTTAAAAAAAGTAAAATTTCATCAGACTTTTCCTTTACTTTGCTTCATGTGCACTAAAAACCGCATGATTATGTTCCATAGCCTAACCAACTCTTTTCCTCCTTCTTTGTAAATTTTTCAAGTCGAGACTCGAGACTCTAGGCTCAAGACTGGTTCTAGTTAGTCGTCCTGATTTTCCTTCAACCGATATTTTTAAACAATTTTTAAGATACTTGAGCAAGAATAAAAGGAGCAGGATGAAATCATAAAGATCTACGACTCTCATATTTTTCTAAAACGACACAATTAAAAAAACGTTCGGAGAACAAATAACATAAATAATTGCAGATTGCAGTAAACAAAACCACAACGACAATTTTGATTTTTCCTCACCACTCATGGCTGTTGCTTATCCGGTTGCATCGGGTAAACCCCGCATTCCAACCATCAAACATCAAGCACATTTATGAACGTGTACCCAAAACTCCAAACTCAACACTAAAAATTCAAAGTATTCCAAATTCCAGACTTTGGAATCTTGTTACATAATTCCCAAAAATGTATCTTGTCTAAATCAGCGTCATCAGTCATCAGCAATCCAACGTGGGTTTCACATTAGTTATTATGCCGCATGCCGTATTCCTCTCATTGTTACTGAATCCCATGTTTAGTGTCAAATATCAAAGGGAATTTTGATATTTTGATATCCGATGTCAGTTCCTCATGGCATTTGTTTGTATGTCTGTACGTCTGTATGTCTGTGGATTTATAGTATTTATATAGTATCATTGTCTTTTCCCCGTCATTGTTATATTTATACATGTTTCACTGTCAATGTCGTCACTCGCCACCATCGTCTTGCCCATTTTTATCGCATCAGATTTCCAACACAACGAGCGACAGTGATAATAATAATAATAATTATTATTGCAACTACATAATTTTACCAACACTTTCACTCAAGTCTCAAGACTCGAGACATTTCTGCATATTTGATATACATATGTATGTCTCTATGTGTGTCCGTATCTTTTTAATTTCCCAAGTTATTTATACGCTATGCGCTATAAGCACATATAATTTGTATCATACACATTATGTACATGTAAAATAGGTGCAATATGATGCGTTGTGTGGTGAAGCAACGGTAAAAAGTAAGGATATAATACGTGGCGTATTCCTTTTACCTATTAGACACACTAGACTACACGAGCTAGAGCTAAAGCCGTCTTAATTTATTTTCCATATGGATGAACACCTTAGAAACTCACAAACTCGGAGTTTGGAGACTGAACCGATTCCAGTGAAGACGTCAAGGAAGACACCATACCATACTATGTACTATGTACTACGGCACAAGTCTAGAGTCTAGCAAACTCACGCATCAAATAAAGTATAATTTAATAATAAATGTTTACGCAACTCTCGTTTGAAGTTCCCATGTAACATATAGTAAAGTTCACATGTACATGACATGACAAGCATTTCGTCGTCGTCCACAAACCAAAGTCTACGCCTAACTCCTACAGCTTCAAAATTTTATTCCCTTCTTCTTGTTCCGTTTCGTCTTTGCCTTGCCTTGGTTTGGTTTGGTTTCTGTGGGGCTTCATAAAAAGTCTCGAAAACTATTACTATTATGTATGATGTACGGGGAACTATAAAGACTTACAACTTGTAATACATATCTACATGCTTACTGATGTTTTCCATTGAGATATGACGATATAATATATTATACATGAACTTTTGCATATACCAAATATCAGATACCAGAGCTGGCTGGTGGTTGATGGTTGGCTTGTCAATTCCAGATTTCCTTAACCTATCTACTCTTTACTCCATACTCCATATGCTTTTCAATTCCGAATTCTGACTTCTGACTGCTGACTCGTGGACGAAAAACTTAAGAAGCTTCTGGTTGAAAAGGCAATTAAACTTGAAATTTAAATCAGTTGGAGGCAATCTTGGAACTTTCCTTTGTGAATTATCCAAATTATGTGCTAAATGTTCATTACTCCCTGCTCAACGCTCAATGCTCCATACTCAACACTTTGAAGCTTGGAACTTGATGTGATGAATAATATATTTCTGTTAACTGTACAGTAGAGTGCATCAAATTTACATGTTTTGAGAAAATTTAAGTCAGGACCCCGTCATATTGTTCCTTTTGATGTAACAAA